>PVKM010029317.1:0-17830 GCA_004027735.1 Carollia perspicillata | reverse complement strand
TTTATTTCCTCCCCATATGTGATGGTGGGTTTCAAGCTGCTACCCCAGTGCTGGAGTTCAGTTCTAAGTCTATGTATGGGTTCTTTAAGGGGTAGTGGGTTCTTTGTAAGCATTATCAAAATTCCAGCAAGTAATTTTGTGGATTAAACAAACTATTTCTAAAATTTATTTGTAGAGACAAAAGACACAGAATAGTTAACTAGATGTTGAAGGAGAAGAACAAAGTTGGAGGACAGACACTACCTATTTCACTACTTATAATAAAGGCATAGTAATCAAGATAGCGTAGTACTGGTGAAAAACTAGACAAACAGTTCAATAGAACAGATTGCAGAAAACAGAAATATACCTACATACAAAAAAAAAAAAAAAAGAGCAAAGGCATGCCCTGGCTGGTGTAGTTCAGTGGATTGATCATGAGCTGCAAACCAAAGGGTAGCCAGTTCTATTCCCAGTCAGGGCACATGCCTGGGTTGCAGTCCAGGTCCCCAGTAGAGGGTGCATTAGAGGCAACCACATATTGATATTTCTCTCCCTCTCTTTCTCCTTCTCTTACCCTCTCTCTAAAAATAAATAAATAAAATATTTTTTTTAAAAAAGCAAAGGCAATACAATAAAGCAAAGATAGTCTTTCCAACAAATGATGCTGGAACAACTGAACATCCACATGTAAAACAATGACTCTAGGCACAGACCTTATATCCTTCACAAATGAACTCAAAATGGATCGGAGACCTAAATATAAAATAAGAAGTGACTAAGCTCCTAAAAACATAACATAGGAGAAAATCTTGGTGACCTTGTGTATAGTGATGACTTTTGAGGTACACCACAACCAAATGCACATCCATGAGACACAATAAACTGACTTTATAAAAATTAAAGTCCTTTTCTCTGTGAAATACAGGATCAAGAGAATGAGAAGAAAAAACATGGGTTAGTAGAAAATGTTTGCAAAAGACACATTTGATAAAAGGCCATTATCCAAAATATGTAAACAACTCTTTTAAAACTCAACAATAAGAAAACAAACAATCTCATTAAAAAATGGACCTTAATAGACACCTCACTGAAGAAGATATACAGATGGCAAATGAGCATACAGAAAGATGTGCCACATCATATGTCATCAGGAAAATTCAAATTAAAACAACAATGAGATACCATTACACATTTATTCGAACAGCCAAAATCCAAAGTACTGACAACACCAAATGCTGGTTAGGATATGAAGAATCAGGAAATGCAAAATGGTACAGCCATTGTGGAAGACTGTTGGGCAGTTTTTTACAAAACTAAACTTACTCTTACTATAATATCTGGGTAAACAAGCTCCTTGGTATTTACCCAAATAGTTTGAATATTTCAAAAATCTGTACATGGATATTTGTAGCAGTTTTATTCATAATTGTCAAAACTTAGAAGCAAATAAGTGTCCTTCTGTAGATGAAAGGATAAATACACTGTGGTACATTGAGACAATGGAATATCATTCAGTGCTAAAAGAAATAAACTATCAACTCCTGAAAAGACATGGAGGAATGCTAAATGCACATTATTAAGTGAAAGAAGCTATACTGAAAAAGCTAGAGATATATATTGTATGGTTCCTATTACATTATATTCTGGACAGTAAAAAAAAAAGTGAATTGTAGAAGGGAGAGAGACATGAATAGGCAGAGCACAAAGGATTTTTAGGGCAGCACATCAACACTTCTGGTCCTGCCCTGAAGAACACTAAACTTCAGGTAATAATGTGTCAATGTAGGTTCATCAACAATAACAAATATACCACTCTTGAGGGGGATGTACATAGCAGAGGAAATTGGATGTGTGTGGGGACATGAGGTATGTGGATACTCTTTTTACTTTCTGTTCTATTTTATTGTTAATATAAAATTACTTTAATAATAAAGTTTACCAATCACAAAAAGTACCAGTGTATAGTGAGAATGGCCATCATAAATAAAGGAACAAACAAATGTTGGAGAAGTTGTAGGGAAAAGGGAACCCTAGTACCCTGTTGGTGGGAATGCAGAGTGGTGCAGCCACTATGGAAAACAGTATGGGATTTCCTCAGAAAACTAAAAATGGAACTGCCTTTTGACCCAGCAATTCCACTGCTGCGATTATACCCTAAGAATCCTGAAACACCAACCCAAAAGAGCCTATGCACCCCAATGTTCATAACAGCACAATTTACAATAGCCAAGTGCTAGAAGCAACCTAAGTGCTCATCAGTAAATGAGTGGATCAAAAAAAAAACAAAAAACAAAACCTATGGTACATTTACACAATGGAATTCTATGCAGCAGAAAGAAAGAAAGAGCTCCTACCCTTTGCAACAGCATGAATGGAACTGTAGAGCATTATGCTGAGTGAAATAAGTCAGGTGGTGAAAGACAAATATGATCTTACCTATAACTGGAACCTAGTCAACAAAACAAACAAGCAAGCAAGATACAATCAGAGACACTGAAATAAAGAACAAACTCACAGTAACCAGAGAGGAGAGGGGAGAAGCATAATGGGGTGAAAGAGGGGAAGGGCCATCAAGGAACATGTATGAGGGACACATGGACAAAGCCAAACAGGGTGGCTTTGTGGGTGAGAGGCAGGGATGGGTGGGGCAGAGGGGTGTGGTGGGGTGCAAATGTACACAACTGTACTTGAACAATACAAAATTTTTTTAAATATACCAGTATAATTCTTATACCAAAGAATGACAGTAATCCCAAACACCATCATACTTCAACTTAATACATGAATGTTCCTGATTGCCTTATGGCTTTATTTTTAATTCTTAAAGTTTGCTTGAATCATGTTCTAAATAAGGTCCACATGCTGCTATTGGTTGATTGGGATTCTCTCTTTATTTATAGATTATCCATTCCCTCTCTTATTATTACTATTTTTTACTCTTTGTTGAATTAATGTAGTTCCTTAGGTCTAGAGTTTACTGTGTCCCCATGGTATCATTTAACCAGTTTCTCTGTCCCTTGTATTTTTGAGTGGGTGGTGAGATTTTTAGAATTATAGATTTGACTAGATTTAGTTTTGATTTTTTTATAAGAATACTTTAGGTGATATCGGGTATGTCAATTGGTAGATGATAATAACCTGGCTTTGCTTTATTTTGTGGAGTTAGTGACAATTGATGCTTATCAAAATCATTATTTTATCAGATGTTACAAAATGATGTTCTAATTTTATCATTTCTTCTGCAATCATTAGCTGAAATACCTCTATAAAGGGAAATTTCTCTTTATCAACCTGGAAATAGAGTTCATACAAGAAAGAATACATCTTTGATTTTTTTCCTCCTCATTTACCAGTTTTCAAAATGATTATGGCTGTATGCTTGGCAAATGTGACCATGCTGGGAATTGCCCTGACTGGTTTAAAAGTTGTAACTCCCCATGGCTGGGGCTGAGTAAGAGACCTTGGGACCCTAAGCCACTAAGGAGACAAAGCTTACCCCCTTGGAAGAGGCACCACCTCTTCCCATTCTACTTCATCCTGCCTGGCCCCCAGTGGATGACCAGTTAGCCAATGATGGGTAAGATTCCTCAAGGGAGGGATGACCTAAGACAGGCACCATAATGGAAGGGCCCTCAGGGAAGGACTTCTGGAGCTATAGAAAAAGGGAGTGATGGACCACCACCCCTTGGCTTTGACATAGCCTGTGTCCTCATTCTGTCTGCAAGAAGTCTCCTAATCTCTTGGGAGCCTTACTTAACCTGCCTGACTTAAGCCTGAAACAATGCCAGAGGTGGGTAAGGCCCTGTGCTGGAAAGAGCAGGTTCCCTGGGACAATCAGGCCTAAGAAAGAATACATAAAATTCTGTGAAAACTGCTTTGCTAATATCCTGAATTTAAATGATAAGGGTCCAAACATGAAATGAGTTTGTTTCCCAAAGTTTTATGGCCTTTTAGCTATCTGACCCTGACTCAAAATAAGCCCTCAGAGTTCTTTGAATGTTATCTATTGTTTGATCATTACTGCCTGACAATGACTGATGAACTTTACAATGATTGATGAGCTTTACATATATGCCCCGCATTCCTATGCAAATAAACCCAATAAAAGATCATTGAGGAACAGGCTCCTGGTGCCCTTCTCATTTGGGAGTTTAGCCACCTTTCCTCCCCAAACAGATCATGTCTTGGTAGACTTATTCTCATCTGCAGCAACTGAGGGGGTCTTGCTGGCGGAGCTCCCCCACATGACCAACCATGTAAGAGGGGACACTGTCAATTTTCTCCTAGCAAGACAGTGTCTTTGAGTTATTCCTTGAATCAATTATCAGTTGTATTATAAGAATTTACTCTTAGTTTTTATTTTTATTTTCTATTTTAGTGAAAATAAAATGCAAATTTTTAAGCTATTGCAGGGTTTTTAATGTTAGGACTCACATTTCTCATTTTTTAGGTATCAGACACTCAAGTGTCTCCAGGAGCCTGGCATGTCACATCTGCTAGTGAAGTGGTTCCATTAAAGGTTGTGGCCAACTGGAGAGTTCAGGTTCTCTTTGAGGTGGCAGAAGGTATTCAACTCTGGCCATCATCGCCCCAGAGGTAATGGGGTAGGGGATAGTATAACCAGCTATTCAAAAGAAGCTGGTAATCTGAACTTTCTGATAACGTCTCTTGACTTTTAAAGGTTGCCAAATAATATAAAATTTTAAACCACCACACCTGGTCAAAAAATCTGCAAATGTGTCTAGCTGTGGCCTGCCGAAACATTATTCATACTCACGGTAATTTAATGCACTATTTCGTTTCTATTTACATGTATATTTTGCTTTCAGAAACCAGTGGGGCACATCCCCCCTCTCCTTATTCCCCAGGGTCTCTCTCAATTCTTGACTGCAGCCATATCTGAGGAAGAGCTGATCTGGCCCAAAAGCTTCACTTTCCTAACAGGACACTGGCGCTCAGAGAGGAGAAATATCTTGTGGATGATCTCAACCTTGAATCCCGATCTGGTGCCAGTGCTGAGTGCCTTCCACTGAGTAGCACAGCCTTTTACTAGCAAAGCCATAGTCTAGCACCATCACCCCCTCCCCCAGTAGGAGCATCCATTTTCCCAGGCCCTTGCCTCTCATCACTGTCCCATTACTTGAAAACAGAGACCAGGAACCTGTCTTAGATGTATATTTGTTACTTTAATAATTAACTACCACACAAAATTCCCAAGTTGTGGGTACTTTTATGTTTTAGAACAGATGGCAAAACTGAGGCTCAGAGATAAGTAACTTTCTATCGAGTCAAACAGTACTAACAGACCTGTGTTAGTGTGACCCACAAGCCTGTATTTATTCTATAACCTCAAACTGTCTCCTCTCTCCAAGCTCCCAATGACACCCAATGCCATTTTCTTAATTTCTACAACAGTGTAACCTGACCAGATGGCTTTCACAGTCATGCTGCTTCCTGAGAGGACAGCCAAGGACCACAGTAAGCATGTGGCCCTGGAGCTTTCTCTCCCTTCGCCACCTAACTACTCTCTTTCCTCCTCTTCAAACTGCTTTTCTGGAACTCACTGACTAGCCAGAACTAATTTTCTGCCTAGGTTAGGGTCCTGGGAGGAAGCAGGTAAAACATCCAAACTGGGTAATTGAGTGGAGTACTATATGGGGATGGCTGCTGAGGTATGGGCAGTGTTAAGAGAAGCCAGGGAGATAGGGAACCAGCCCTTGGTTAGCCCCAGCAGCAGTGGCCACATTCTTCTCCCACAGCTGCTGTGGCCTTGGGAGAAGAATGTGGCCACTGCTGCCTCAGAGCCTTTCAGGGAATGAGCTGGGAAATAAATGCGATGGACCCTCCTGCTTCCATAAAAAAATTAAAAATCAAAATCAAAATAAATAAATAAATAATAAATAAATAAATAAATAAGAAAAAAATGAAGGAAGAAAGAAAGAGAGAGAGAGAAAGGTAGAGAACAGAGAGACAAAGAATATCCCAAATGTTCTCCCTGCTTTTCTACAAGATACTGCCACCAAAGTAGACAGGAACCCTGTTCTGAAGGGCACCTCTGCTAGAAAGGATCAGCATGCCTCCCCCAGCTTCCAGCTTCACTTCTGCCTGCCTGGCTGGAGGCCCAGCCAGCTTGCCTCAAGACAACCTCTTCAGTTCTGCCCTGGCAGACATGAGAGGCCCCACCATCTGGGTCAGGCAATTGGGATTTTCAAGTTTGGTCTTGAGTATCCTGAGTAGAGAAGCTATATTCTTTCTGCAGCACATGTGCACTATTAACGCCTGCATGTTCCTGCTCTATGTAGAGGCTTGACCTTTCTCACTCCAGTCCTGCTTTCTCTGGTCCTGCCCTTTTTCTTGAAAACCCAGAAATATTTCTCCCACAAGCCCCTCTGCTTCTAGGCCCAGAGTGCCAGCAAATCAAGTTATTTTCATTTTATGAATATGCATATACAAAGCACAAGCTATTTCTGAGATAAATTGCAAATTTGATCTGCAGGAAACATATTGCTATTTCTGCCAGCGGTTAGAAATTCTGTTAAATTACATCAGGGGCAACCATTTTGCCTTTTCGGGAGAACTCATTTTTCAGGGTGTATTCACTGCTTGGAAAATGGCTTTCCACTTCCCAAACAAGCAGATAAAGTTGGGTTTGTGTCCACCTTCAAAAAGAAAAGTTGATTTCCAACCTTCTTTATACAGAGGTATAAGTTAAGCACTTGCTTCGGAAATTCAAATTTCTTTCCTTGATCACCTCAGATCTAGCATTTTCTTCCTCCTCTTAAGTCTTCTCTTGTGTAGTCAGCAAAAATGCTATAAATTGACACATTTTAGGTTCCTCAAAGCTTTCCCCTTCCCATCCCCATTAAGTTTGTTTGAAGCACCATGGTACAGAAAGGAGCAAATGAAATAGACCAATCTCAAAAGGTGGGAATGAGCTATGGAAGCACTTAAAAAAAATAAGCATATGCCAGTTGAACTTTCTGGCAGTTGATTTATGTAGGCTGATATTAAGTTACTTATGTCATTGTTATATGTGCCCTTCATTCCTCTCCTAAGTAGGAAGACACACAATTTTCTTTGCCTTTGCATTGCTTAACACTGAAGCAGTATGCAGAGTGGGTAAGAGAACTGACTCTGGAGTCTGATAGACATACCTGAGTCTGTACCTTAGTCCTGCCATTTGTTACCGGCATGACTTCATGTAAGTCCTTAACCTCACTGAGTTTCAGATCCCCACCTAAAAAAACAGGGAGATAATAGTTCCATTGCAGAGGAATTCTGTGATCGTTAAATGAACCAAAGCAGGTAAAACATTTAACACCATCCCTGAACTACAGTACGTGCTCAGTTAGGGGCAGCTATTACTGCTAATTTCCACTAAGCTACAAAAGCAGTGCCTGTGGGAAGAGCTACCTGTAGATTCATCCTCCCTCTCTCAATATGAAATGTGTTCCAAATCTGATCGGTACTTACACTGAATTTCTGATTTTAAGTATTCTCTGCCTTAATGGTTTGGTTTTGCACCATTCTCTAGGAATTCTCTAGGCTCTTCCTTTATTGAGTGCTGAATTCTAAAATGCTCTGTGCTTTCATTAAAGCAACACTTACACTAAAGTGTGTTAGCACATTTATTAATGGATAGAGTCTCCTGGGTCTTCTGTACCCAAATGGGAAAGCGCCCATCTGATTTGGGGCATTGGCAGATTTAACCTTTTGTTATTGTTTTTCCAAGACCTAACTCAATGTCATGATGTCATTTAAAAAGTGGTTGCCTCATTTTTAACATTATATTATGTTCCCCTTTCACCTCACTGTTACCTTGTATCAAACTACACTCTAATCATTCTTCTATGTCGTCTGTACAGAAGCAGAACATAAATTTGAATCTTAATTGCTAAATGCACTGCTTACTTTTTCTTTAGATTATTCATCACATATTACTGAGAGGTATAAGCTTTCTTTTTAATTTTTAGTTTATTGCTGCATTGAAAATATCCTCTAAATATATTAAAATAAAATATTTTATTACATTAAAAAGAACTTAAAAATTAAAGTAAATATTTTCAAAAGAATGCTATATTTATAAAAATGTGTAAGGTATAAAGTATAATGATACAATGAATATCTGTGTACCTACTACTTAGTTTATGGGGAATAAATATAAACTTTGGTTTGAAACCCCCCCGTAAGTGCCCATCCTGAAGTCATCTCTTTTTGTCAGAGATAATACTGGTACTAAATTTATCTTTTGCATTTGCTTTCATTCCAATGTGTAAATGAATACATCACAATTTCTTTTTACATTTTACTGCTGATGGATATTTGAGTTCTTTCCAGTGTTTTTTAAATTAAATTTTTTGTTTTGAACTAATAGTAGATGAGTGTGAAGTTATAAGAAAAGATACAGAGAGGTCTCACATAAACTCAATTTTTTCTATGAGAATATCTTATGGAACTCTAAATATTACAGATAGGATATTGATGTTTCCCTTAGCTCACAGATAGACACTTTTACTTCCCTCAGACCCTACCTGTGTCTTTAACTGAGGGAGGCAACCAATAATCTGTTCTCCATTTTTATAATTGCCTCTTTTCAAGAATGTTACACAAATGTAATCATATAGTATGTAACTTTTCAGGACTACTTTTTTTTTCTCAATATAATTTTCTGGAAACTCATCCAGCCTGTTGCATGTAACAATATCTCATTTTTTCTCACTGCTGAATCATATCCCATGGTATGGATGCACCATAGTTTGTTACACCAATTACCTGTAAAAGACACCAGTTTACAGTTTGAGGCTATTTCAAATAAAGCTACATTAAGCATTTTGGTCCAGGTTTTAGTGTGTACTGGAGCCCCCATTATCATATGATAAATGCCCAGGAAAGCAATTGCTGTGTCATGGGATACTTACATCTTTAGTTGTCTAAGGTACTGCTTAATGGTTTTCCAGAGTGGCTGTGCCATCTTACATTTGTTCCTGCAATGTTTCATTAACAGTTTCTCTTCATCCTTGTCAGCTTTTGGTGTTATCATTCTGTTTTATTTTACCCATTCTGTTAGCTGTATAGTAGAATCACATTCTGGTTTTGATTCATATTTCCCCAATGATTAATGGTGTTGAACATCTTTTCACATGTTTATTTACCATCTGTTTATTTTCTTTGGTGAAATGCCTTCATTTTTTAGTCTTTTGCCCATGTTCTACTTGGATCGTTTGCTTTAAATGTTGAGTTTTATAATTCCTTATCTAAGTAAGATAGGTAGACAAAGAAAAGTTTCATTATTTTACATAAGTGTGTAATCCTTCTTGAGTTAATTTTTATATAAAATGTGAGACTTAGGTAAAGGCTTAATTTTTTGCCCATGCATGCCCAGTTGTTTCCAGCATCCTTTGTTGAACAAGCTATTCTTCCTCCACTGAATTGTTTCTGTGCCTTTGTCAAAAATCAGTTGGGCTTATTTGTGTTGGTCTACTTCTCTGTTTCCTATGCAGCCCCTTTATCTATATGTTTTTCCCTTCTCCAGTACTGCAATACAGTATCTCCAATACAGTCTTGACTACTATGTGCATTGAAATCAGTCAGACTGAGTCCTCCCATTATTCTTTTTCATAATTGTTTTAGCTACTTGAGTTTCTTTGCTTTTACATATAAATTTTAGAATAATCTTGTCTATAGCTACAACAATTTTTGCTTGAATTTTGATAAGAATTGTGTTAAACCTGTTTTGAGAGAATTGCCCTCTTTACTATGTTGTACTTTCCAATGTATGAAAATAGTATGCCTGACCATTTATTTTAATTTTTAAAATTATTTATCAACATTAAGCAGTTTTCATGTATGAGTCCCATGCATGATTTGTTTTATATATATATTTAAGTTTTTCAGCTTTTCTTTGAGCTACTGAAAATATCATTTTTCAAATTTTGGAGTCAACATGATTTTTGCATATTTATCTTATGTTCTCCAATCTTGCTGAACTCAATAATTAGTCCTATGTGATTCTTTGGGATGTTCTTCACGACAGTTATATCATCTGGAAATACAGTTAGGCTTATTTCTTCCTTTTAGGTATCTATGTCTTTGATTTACTTTTCTTACTGAATTGTACTGGCTAGAACTTTAGCACTCTGCTGAATAAGGGTGATGACAGTGGACATCTTTGCCCATCTGTTCTGAATCTCAAAGGGGGAAGCATTCAGTCTTTCACTATTAAGTCTAATGTGCACTGTAAGTGTTTTGTAGATTCTCTTATCAGTCTGAGGAAGTTCCTATCTATTCCTATTTTTCTGAGAGTTTTTATCATAAGTCAGTGTTGAATTTTGGCAAGTGATTTTTTTCTGCATTGATGGACATAATTGTGTGATATTTCTTCTTTAGTTTGTTAACATTGAGGATTCCATTGATTGATTTTGTAACATTGAACCAGATTTGCATTCTGGAATAAATCCCACCTGGTCATTACATATAATGTTTTTTATAAATGGTTGAATTCTGCTGTTAATGCTTTGTTAAGGTTTCTGCCTGCCTGTACATTCATAGAGGCTATTGGTCTTTGTTTTTTAATTTAAATTGTACTTTTCTTTATCTCTGGTTTTAAACCAGGTTTATACTGGTTTCATAAAATGAATTAGATAATATTCCTTCCACTCCTATATTTTCAAAAAGACTGAGTAGAATTGGTGTTGATTTTCTTTGTAATTTTGTAGAATTCTCCAGTGAACCTACTAGGGCCTGAGGATTTCTTTGTGGGGGAGTATTTTAAATCTATTAATTCAATTCCTCAGTAGTTATGTGGCTATTCAAATAATCTATTTTAAGATGGGCAAGTAGTAGTAGTCTGTATTTTTGGAGGAATTGGTCCATTTCACCTAAGTTACCAAACTATGTGAGTAGAGTTGTTCATAGTATTTCCTTATTATGCCTTTGATGCCTACAGAACTTTTAGTGAAATCAATGGTTTCATTCAATTAATATTCCAATTTGATTTTCTCTTGATTTTTTCTTAATAGTCTTGTTCAAGGTTTGTCTATTTTATTGATTTTTAAAAACCCAGCTATTTATTTCATTGATTTCTTCAATTTCCTTTTGGTTCTTCTTTATGTCTGATTTCTTTGCTGAAACTTTTTTATTTCTTTCCTGAAGAACTCTTTTTTTTTTCACTTGTTTCAAGCATACTCATAAATGCTCACTGACCTATTTTTACGATGGCTACTTGAAAGTCTTTGTCTGATAATTCTGATATCTCTACCATCTTGGTATGGACATCTATCAATTACATCTTTTTATTCAGCTTGAGATCATCCTTATTTTTGACATGGTGAGTGAATGATTTTTGTTTGAAACCTGGGCTGTTTTATATTATTCTATGAGAATCTGGGCCTTGTTTAAGCATGCTATTTTAGCTGCTTTCTTGACACCATTCCAGCAGGGTTAGTAGGAGTCATGGCCTTGTAACAATTGGAAGTAATTGTTCCCAACTGAGCCTCTGTTGACCCCCATGGAGGGGTTCCTCATTTGTGAAACTGCTGGGTGATAGTGAGCACCCTGATTCTCCTCCAGGTCTCTTTTTCCACCTCTGTGTGGAGGTGGAACGCACCTTTTTACTGCCAGGTGAGGGAATATATTCCCTCTTCACATAGCATTCTGGGAGCCCATCTTGGTAGAGGTATTGTGGCAATTCATTACAGACCTGTGAGGGTGAAAGTCTAGACTCCCCATTTGGCTTTTGATAGTGTGGGTGGAGTTGGAGCCACAGGTTTTTAATGTGCTGTTTAGCTGCAGTGAAAGGATATTGTCATGTTAGGATTCTGTCTCGTTAGATTTATCTTTTCCTTTGGCTAGCAAGAGCAGGAATCTATTGAGGGGGGCCTTTTTTTCAGTCTGTTTTCTTTGGCGTTTTGGGATTGCCAGATTCTTAGCTTCAAGTCTGCTGTATATGAGACAAAAATAAAATTCAGGAACCTAGTCATTTTTAGGTCTTTTTCTCCCAGCCAGTTTGCCTTCTCTCCACTATTCAAAGTCATATATATCTCCTCCACTTTCTCACTAAAATTTTAGTTGTACTTAGTGAGAGGAATAGGAAAAACTACATCTACCTTTTTTTCCCAAGAAGCTTAAGCAACTCAGCTCTGCCTCTTTACCCGCAAGCCTGTGCAGTCCAATACATTAGCCACCAGCACATATGGATATTTCAATTGAAATAAAAGTGAATTAAAATATAATATTTATATACTTTATCACAGTAGCCACATTTCAAGTACTCAGCAGGCACATATGGCAAGTGACTACTGTATTGGACTAATAGATTATAGAGTATTTCCATCATTGTTAAAGTTCTATTGCGTAACACTGGCCAAAAGCATATACCTAATTGCAAAGTTGCTGGCTTAAAGATTATGAACTTCTTAACTTTCATTAGTTAATGCTAATCTGTTTTCCAAAGTAGCCATATTCATTTATATCTCCAGTAACAGTAGATGAGAATTCCTATTATTCTACATTTGTATTAACATGGGGTAATGTGAGGTTTAAAAAATTTGCCATATTGAAGGGAATGAAAATGATGGGGTACCTTTTTCTCCATTTACTAAAGAGGAAAAATATTTTTATGTTGCTATTGACTGTTATGTTAGCTCTTATCTAACATTTCAATAAAGGTTCAAAATGTTTTGATGTTGTTAAGGTCTTGTATATATTTGGTTAGATGCATTCATTGGTGTTATTGCAAATGTTATCTTTACAAAATATTTCACATACTTCAACTGTTTATCCTATGTGGAAATTACCTTTTTTGGATATGTGTACTCTTTTTAATTTTTAAATATTTCCTTCTGGCTTCCATTCAGAAACAAGATGTAGATAGCTAGTTTCATTTCTTAATCATAAAAGGTCCAATTTTATTACTTATTTGCATGTTGAGGGTATAATTTTTTGGGTCAGGTATATGTTTAGAATCTCCTTTTAGGCTTTCCCCTCTGAAAGATTTTTCTCATCCTTTCACTGTCTGTGAGTCAATGAAAAGTGAAGCCCAGAGTTATCTGGGCTCAGAAGATACTCTTGGGGTAAAAGTGAGCTCTTGTCCTCTGCTTACCACATTGGACTCCTATTTTCCCTTAACTTCAGGTTTGTGGACAATCCATCTCTGCTTGCCAGTTTGTCAGTGCAATAAACTGTGGTTCGGGCAAAAAAAAATTTTTGTTTTTTTTCCATAAGATGGATCTACTACTGCCTAATTTTCTTTAACTTTATTCAAAACAATTTTGTTAGATTGTATTATGATAGCTGTCATATCAGCATACATTTAAAAAATCAGAATTGGTCAATTTTTGTGTAACCATTTTAATATTGAAGACGGAAAAAATAAGCAACATTTTTGGCATAATACATTTATTATTTTGATAAAGGTAAAAATGCAACTGCAACACAAAAGATTTGTGTAGTGTACGGAGAAGGTGCTGTGACTGATCGAATGCATCAAAAGTAGTTTGTAAAGTTTCATGCTGGACATTTCTTTTATCTTTATTTTTTTATTATTTATTGTGTGTTGAAACCAGTAAGAGGTTCCATGACACCAGATAAACCAATTCTGAGGTTTTGCCCCCAAGATAAAGTTTACCAGCTCCAGCTTTTAGTGTTTATCAAAATACAAAAGAAAAAAGTAGAGGTTGTTGATTTTTATGTCAAATCTGACCCTTGCAGTCTGAAGGAGTGAAACCACATGTGGATGGGGCTTCTGAGGAGCTAGGCTCTAAGATGATTGATCACATGTCCAGCTCCTACTGGTAAGGCCCAGACAATCTGTAGCAAGTGAGAGTGCATGGGGACCATGGGAGGACTCCTGCTCTGGCCAGAGTGATCCTGCAAAGCACCTACACCACCCCAAGGGAAACCTGGGGTCCCTCCTATGATTCCTTCAGTGGTGGACACAGCCCCCAGCCCTTCCCTGGGGCAGTGGTGTAAGCACAGTACAAGCAAATGCTATGGGTTGTGAGAAATCCAGCAAGAGAGCCATTCAGGGACTGTAAGTGATCATGCAGAATGTTTCATGGCTGGTTCTGCCCATTGCATGCTCCAGACTGGAGAGAGACCATGGGTAGACTGGACTCAAGCCATTACTGCAGAACCTACACTATGCACATTTCTTCCTTCTCTGTGTTCAAGTGTCTCTATCTTGAGTTTGTAACTATTTTTAAAAAATAGACTGAATTTGGGTTAAAAACCAACCATCAAAATGGATCTCAACACAGATCTAAAGGCTGGAGGAAGAGTGTTGGACTGATCTGACAGCACCTCCTAGAGGCCTGGGGGCCTAAATTCCCTTCTCAGTAGTAGACAGTGTATTGATTTGATTCTCATTTTGCAATTAAAAAAAAGCTGAGTAATATTGCATTAGGAGTACCAGAAGCTGCCTCACTGGAAACAAGAACTATTTACATTAAATAAAAACCCAGTTGAAGGCTGTGTCTGCACAAGTACAGCATGGTGAAGCACACTGGGATGGACCATAGAGACAGCTTTTGGCACTCACACCACAGGGGCGAGGCTGGCACAAGAGAGTAAAGCGAGGGTGAAGGAGGGATTGAAGGGGGTGAGAAGACTGCGGCTCACTTCTGGTTCTGGAGCTGGTTGGGCAGCCAGTCCAGTCCCTCATTTGAGCCCATCCCCACTGGTGGCACAGGAGATCTGAATGTGCCAGTTTCTCTGACACAGAAAGTGCAGGTCCAGCTTGTCCATGATCTCGGCCGTGTTCATGGCATTGGGGAGGTCCTGCTTGTTTGCAAACATGAGCAGGACACCATCCCTGAGCTTGTCCTCTGCCAGCATCCGTATGAGCTCTGCTCAGGCCTCCTTCATGTGCTCTCACTAGTTGCTGTCAACCACAAAGATGAGACCTGTGTGCTCTGGAAATAGTGGCACCACAGAGGCTGGATCTTGTCCTGACTGCCCACGTCCCACACGTTGAAGCTGATGTTCTTGTACTCCATAGTTTCCATGTTGAAACCTATATGGGGATGGTGGTCACCATCTCACCTAGCTTTAGTTTGTACAGGGTGGTGGCCCTCCTTTATAGTGTCCAGGTTCACCATGAGAATGTGCATTTATTTTTTTGTGCCAGAAGAGTCCTTAAAGAGGTTTGCAAAAAATATTCCCCCTGCTGTAGATGGGCTGGAGAGACACTGGCCAGAGAAACCCTTTGCCTCAGCAGCATTGCTGCTCCAAGCCAGGTGGTTGGTTTTGCTCTCTGGTGCTAGAGATCTCTCACTGGAGGATTCATGGTCAGGTAGACCAGTTGAAGTTGACAGAGATCAAATTGACACATCACTGGAGAAGATCAGTGTTAAACCATGCAGAAGATAGTGAACATACTCAAAATATCCAAATCAATAAAATTTAAAATGAAAAATGTGTCTTTTATTTCAGGAAAAACCTAACTGCACTTTTTGGCCAACTCAGTATATATATATTATCATAAGAAGTTTATTAAAAAAAGAAAAATTTAAAATCACTCATGGTACAGCCAGTGAATAATAACTACTATTGGTATATTGGTGGTTCAGCTTTATTGCTGTGTATACTTAGTGTCTTTTTTTAATTTAGTTTCAGTCAAGTGAGAGAGTATTTAGTCAACCATGCAGCCAGAAACTGAAATTGAGATACATATATTAATACATATATTAATTTTGTACTAATACATATATAATTTTAAATACCTTCAAAATAATGTAAGTATAAAATGATATCTCTATAATTATAAAAAATAATTCTAAAGATATCTCTACAATTCTTTTACTTTAAATGACTTAGGCAAGCTGAATTAAAAATCTTGGTAGCAAGATTATTGTCATTTAATCTTTTTCACTGATTATTTTTCCCTTTTAATTATTTTCCCCATGTTTCACTGTTAGGTCAATAAAGTTCTCTAAGGCTTGTGGTTGACAAAGTTATCCTTCTTGTTAGATGAATTGACATAAAAAAATGCCACTCAGCCTCCTAACACTATGGCCTTTTTTCAGTATATTGAGAGAGAGGGAAAGTTGACACTAACCTGCTAAATCTTGCAAAGTCAAGTTGTCTCTGATATAAACTCTCCTCCCTTTCCTGTCAATTAATCAACAAGTAGCTATTGAGTTTCTACCACAAATCTGTTTTGTGATAATGGCAAGCTTGTTCTGCTAGCTGTGGGTATCACACCAGGTGTTCCTAGGATGAGAATCTGATTAAACAGGTATTTTATGATTACTTTATTTCTTCTCCTTCTTTCACAAAAACACTTTAGTAATTTCTTGGGGAGAGTTAATTGTATTTTGAGGTTTCTCCTCTGTGGATGGTCAAGACAACACATAAGAGATAGAGATAATACTTTAAACCCTAAAGAAAGCTCTGGCAATTGAGTTACATAAAATTCAAAATTATCAATTTATTTGGTGCTTTATCATTATAATTAATATTTAATTACCTAAAGTAATATTCAAATTTGTTAACTTTATCTTTCTTATAATTAAAAAAATTTTCAAATACAGTTGACATACATTAGTTTCAGATATACAAAATAGTGATTAGATATTTGTATAACTTACGAAGTGAGCTTCTGTTTTTTGGTAAGTGAACACTGGTCCATGACATATATTTAGGGGTATAATCTCATTATTAAAGATCTGTCTATCATATTAAAAAAATCTGACCCTGACTGGTGTGACTTGGTTGGGTGTCGTCCTGCAAAACTAAAGGTTGCCAAGTCACCGGTTGGATTACCAGTTGAGGCACATGCCTGGGTTGTGGGTTTGGTCCCTGGTCAGTTGGGGTATGTACAGGAGGTGGCCAATAGATGTTTTGGTTTTGCACTGGTGTTTCCCATCCTCTTTTTCTCCCTCTCTTCTTTTCTCTCTGAAGATAAACAAAAAAATCTTTTTAAAAATCTGGTAAATATTTCTCATTAAATTAGCCTTTGCCCAAATAATTAAAACACTTGCCTTTTGAGAGATTAATAGATTGATATATTTTCTTATCATTAAAAATACTTATATTTTATGTAATTGATCACTATTTGCTATTGAAAAGGAAATAGAGATAAGGAGATAGAAAAAAACATATTATTTTATTATTCAGAAACAACCACTATAACATTTAAAAAATGTTTTATTAGAAAATAACTTCAAATTTCCAAAAAGGTTGTAAGAATAATACAGAGAACTGCCATGTAACCTTCACTCAAATTTCACTCGTATATATTTTTCTATATTCCTCATGTGTCATTTTATATTTATATGTATTATTTTATATACATATATGTATGCATATGTACTTTTTTCTGAATCACTTCAGTGAAAGTTGCATCTATCAAAATCTTTTACCCCTATGTTCTTCAGAATATATTTCCAAATAACAAAGGCATTCTAATTATGAGTACAATTATGTGATCAAATTTGGGAAATTTAGCATTGATACAATACCTTCATTTAAAATTCAGTCCATATTCAAATTTTATCATTTTTTCAATGTTGTTTCTCATAACAATTTTCCCCTTACCCAGGGTTCAATCAAGAATCATGTATAGAACTTATTAATCATGTTTCATTGAATCTTTTAATCTGGAACAATTTCTCAGCTTTTTAAAAAATAATTTTTGACATTGACATTTTTGTGGAGAAGAGGCCAGTCTTTCCTAGAATGAGTTTCCATTTATTGGTATTTTTTAAATTTGGAGAAGCTTTGAGAGAATTGTATAATCCCATTGCCAGCCCTGTTTCCCCATTCTCTCTTAAGCTCCCAATTTACTCTGTCTTTTGTCCTTATCATTCTTCTAAGATTGCATTTATTCAGTCACAAAACTCAATGGTCA
>PVKM010029316.1:0-17704 GCA_004027735.1 Carollia perspicillata | reverse complement strand
CAGACTCTCTGGTGTCTCTTCTTATGAGGGCACTAATATCATCAGGGGACCCCACCCTCATGACCTCATCTAAACCTATTGTCTCTGAAAGGCTCCACTCCTAATTACCATCACACTAGGGATTAGAGCTTCAACATAGAAATTGAGGGGGCACACAATTCAGTCTATATCACCTGCTATGGACATCTATGTACAAGTTTTCATGTGGACATACATTTTCAGTTCTCCTCGTTATATCTCTAGAAATGGAATTTCTTAGTCATATGGTAATTCTAGGTTTAGTTTTTTGAGAAACTGCCAAACTGTGTTTTTATAGCAGCTGCACCATTTTGCATCCCCACAAGCAATGTATAAGGATTCTGCTTCCTCCACATCCTCATTAACACTTGTTATTATACTTATATCTTTTTATTATAACACCCATTGCAGCAGGTGTCAAATGGTATCTCATTGTGATTTTGACTTGCATGTCTGTAGTGACTAATGATGTTGAACACATTTCCATGCATTTATTGGCCACTTGAGTATCTTCTTTGGAGAAAAGGTCTATTCAGACCTTTTGTCCATTTTTGATTGGGCTTTTGTCTTTTTAATATTGAGTTATAAGAATTCTTTATATAATCTAGATACAAATCACTTATTAGATGTATGATCTAAAAATAATTTTCTTCGACAGCACTGTGTAGCATTTTGTTTTCAATCTCTTTCACGGACATATTCAGTAAGGCTCTACCTTCAAACAGAGCCATAACTTTAGCTCAGATATTCCACCCTTAGCCTGATTCTGGACGGAGGGTCCAGCAAGCCCATGGTTTCAGCTTGTGTTTCTGCTGTGTCCAATCCATGAAAATGTTCACCTTGTACTTAAGTCTCAATCTATATTTTAGTTCTTCCTTTTTTGTTTTATACATCATTGCTGAGTTCCTAGCAAAAAGCATCACTCAACTGTCGACTCATAGCACCAAGTTGCCTTGGAAGACCTCCAACAATATTGTTTACAGGACTTTTCTTTGTGAAGTTACATCTATTGATATTTTTATATGATTTCTCCTTTTGCTTTATGGTTAGAAAGTCTCTCCAATCAAAAGAGAGAAATATGATCTTATAGTTTTTTTCTGACTGATTTCTTTCTTCTTTATGTGTAATTCTGTAGTCCCTCTGAAATCTATCTAATTAGTATATGAGCAGGGATACAGGTGTAAGTCCTTACAAATTGTTTACTAATTATCTCAGCACTAATGATTTTAAATACCATTTCATTTAAGTATCAAATTTCAAAATATATCTTGCATCTATTTCAGAGCCTTTAATTTCAACTCTATCCCATTATTTGATCTTTTTCATTCCTGGACCTAAAGTGCTTTTCCATTAAGCCTCACATAGAGCCTGTTATATTATAGGTATTCAACAAATATTTGCTGGTTGAGTTTCTACTTGAAGGTCAGAACAGTGGAAGGACACAGAAGCAAAATGTTGTAAGATGGTGAGGAATTGTTGGAATGGCTGACCACGATGTTAAAGAACCAAAGCTAGTACCTGGCATAGTGACTAGCACATAGTAGGCACTCAATAAAAGAATTAACATGTGAAAAAAATTTTGAAGTCATGAGTTCTTCATGAATTTACTTCCTTCAGTGGAGTTTTTCTCCTCCACTATTACTTCAACCTACCTCAAAATTCTTAACCAGACTGATCCTTCACATTCAAAATGTGATCTGACCTGTCTGCCCTCCAAAGGTCCTCTCAGAAACCCAGAGCTCTGCACTGAGTCAGGTGACCAGGTAAAAATTACTGCAACGAACTGAGAAAATGGAAATTCTGTTGATAACCTTTGTAATTCTTGGGTCTCAGACTTTTCTCCCCAGTGTCTGGCCTATCATTTAAGGCCCACTATAATCTGGCTCTCAAAGCATTGCAGAATAAAAAAAATATTGATTTAAATTTAGAAGCCACCAGCTTCTGCTTCTATCTCTTTTATTAGCTCTGTGACTGTTGGCAAGTTATATAACTTCTCTGAGTCACAGTTTCTTCATCTGTAAAAAAGAGATAAGATCCACTTAGAGAGACATTATAAGAATTAAATAAGGTTATGGAGTTCCACATAGAAGTCTTCAATGCAGCAACACACCTGAAAGGAAAGCCTGTGTGTCATCAACTACTATTAAAAAGTGCAGGGCCTTTGTGTGGAGGAAGATCAGACGTTCTTAGTGCACTGTTTTTTTTTTTTGTACACTGTTTTACAGTGACTTTCCATTGCTTCTGGATCCAGTGGGCACTCAACAAATGGTGTGAACAAGCAAAGGAGCCCTGTATGAGCCAGAATGAAGAGGACAAAGACCCCAATCTTCTCATGAGCCTGATCAGCTGCCTCATATCCAGAGTCAGAAACAAAGCGAATCTGGAAAGCTACAATCGAGGTCACTTAAGAAGAAGGACCCAGTGTATTACTGTTACAGAATAGAGCCAAGCGGGGGTACAATATAATATTACTGAAAGGACCCCTGACTAGGTTCACTATGCCCACCACCAGAGGAAAGACATCTCTCAATGCCAGAGATTTGTGAAAACAAAAGGAAATGTTTATTTAAAGCTATACAGACTTAGAGTAGTGACCCAATGTCTTCATTAAAATATTAAAGTATTTTAGGATATCCACAGACACACACAGTCCTTCCTTCTCCCTCTGCCCTAATCTGGACTACCGTATCTCAGGAAAAGAAGTAGAAGTCCATGATTCGGGCTCCTGGCACCATCAGCTGTATTGCCACCAGGATCTCCAGTTAATCCAAAGCCATGTGGCACCTCCTCATGGCCCACCAGCAAGAGTCCTTTCACACCTTTTCTTCCAGGCAAAGTCTCTCCTGTTTCCTAAGCCACATGGTAAAAGGGAGTACCCAAAAGCTGCATGGTTCTCTCTCCAATGACTGCCATGTCTGGGTTTAAATCCCTGCACCAATCTTCCTCTGCAGCCCCATTTCCAACTCCTCCCACAATCAGTTACACCTGCCTCCATCCCCGTATCCTTCCAGTTTTACTGGACTGCCATAGTAAGTCTGGGCAGATGTGGCTAATGATCGCCAAGCTCTCACTCTGGCGCTGTAATCAGAGGGAGTTGCCTCCCAATTACATCTTGGGTGAAGTCACTTCCATCCCCCTGGCTCGAAGCATAGCCACAGCTATTTAACATATCTATGAAACCAGTTAAATGTTATAGATATGTTAAATGACCATGCTAGAGGTTAGCTGCAAAGTTGTTGCTGTGCAAAACAGCTCTCCATGACCCTGATCCATGTGTCCCTTCTTCAAACTCAAACCTATAGAGGGGGAAGGGTGAGGACATCCTATGTATTTTTCCAATATTTCCTGGACACCTTGAGTTCTGGACACCTTGAGTTCTGGACCCCATTCCAAATCCCTATTTGGGACCCCGCTCTTGGCTGCACCCTGTTACATTACCACTACCTATGGGTGTCCACACAGGAATTCATAGGCATTGGGAAGGCAATGGATCATACTATACCCCTGCCCCTTGACAACTATACCCTTTCCCATTGACATCTACAACCTCCCACACTAACATTAGGAAACCTGGCTCCCACCATCTACTAGCCATTTATTGTTCAATTACTGTACACATGTACAGGAGAATCAGAAATGTTATCCTTTACCTCTGTACTCCAATGAGAAATAACTTTATCAATTATAATATAATGCTTCTAAGCAGTTCCTTTTGTCTTTAGTCTTACAGACTCCACCATTTCCAAATTTACTTAGATCAGCACCTTTCCCCTCCACTCCCCTTCAGTGTGATTATTTTATGCCTTTATAATAGTTAGATTGTCTTGTCAAAAAAAAGAGAAAACTTAAATGAGATAACTTAGATAAAAGAGTTATTTAATGAGCACAGTGCTGTGTGTGTATGATAACCACGTCCACATTACCTTCCTTCATTTCCAACATGTAATCTCTGCTGCAGACAGCACAAGATCCTCACTGCCCCTCAGTGCTGGGGGTTTCTCCTCCCCTCCCTCTTTCTGTGGTTCTTTCTCCCTGTCCAGATTCCGCTCAGCCTTGAAGGCCGAGCCTCAACCGGACCTTGCTCCAGAATACTTCTCTCCTTTTCTGCCCACTTTCATAGGCACCTTCGGTAAGCCTTTCTTGAGCTTCTATCTTCAAACAGAGCAGTAATTTTAGCTCTGATATTCCATTCTCAACCTGGTTCTGTACGCAGGGTCCAGAAGATGACAAAGAAGCATCTTCTCCTTCTTTAAACTTCTTTTATTCTCATACTAAAGCTCAGTCATTTCCCCCTTGTTTTATGAGTGTTGAACATCTTCAAGTGAACCTTCAAGTCTGTGTAGGAAGGGGCTATGTCACATTCTCCTTAGTACACCCCATGGTGTCTAGTGCCAAGCTACACCCAAAGTAGGAGCTCAGTATTTATTACTGTATGAATAGTAAAGAAAGCATAGTGGTTGTAATTTCACTGGGCTGGCTTTTTTTTTTTTTTTTGTACTTGTACGTTGGGTTGTGTTAAATCACTGAAACCATGATGATAGGTCTTCAGTAGTGACATGTGTTTGATGTCTTCAAATATCCAGCCCTGACTACAGTAGACCTAGGAAAGAGACAAGGGGCAGCGTCAGGGTCAGGGTCAGCAGGACAATGGGCAGTGGAGGCAGAAATACAATCACAGAATTTGGCTTTGGAAAGAATAAATTTTAAAGATTGCTTATTCCAGGCTTATCATTTTACAGGAAACCAAAGCCCAGAGTGGCTAATTGCTTTTTCAACATCAACCTACTGATAAGGACCCAGGTCCCCTGGTTCCTCATGCAATGCTCTTCTACGGTGAGTTCAGCTCCTTATATTGTATTTAAAGTCAAGGTTCATGCACAGAGCAGAGGTGCTAACAGACCAGAGTCTGGGAGGATCCTTAGGAATAATCCAAAAGCTTGGGAGACCACAAGAACAACTGAAATTCTCAAATTCCATCAACGGCACTGACCTTCTGCTAAACTAATCTGCTTGGAAGCTAAAGAGGTCTCCTGTTTGATCTTGTATTAGAGTCCAAAACAATGAAGCATGTGGATATCTTGTCATCCCAATGGCAAAGAAAGCCTTTGAGCAGCAAATGATGCAAAAAACATCTTGTCTCCCTGCATTATTTGTTCTTCCATTTGCTTTGGGGGTTTTTTTGTTTGTTTGTTTTTTTGTTTGTTTGTTTGCCCTTTCATTTCTGCCTATGGAGTAGCTGTCTACTCTATGGAGACAGCTATGGAGTAGCTGTCTTTCTTTAGACAGAAGAAGACAAAGAAGGCTGCACTTGGGTCAAAAGGAATTACACACCCCCAAAAGTGTGTGGGTGGCAAAGTAGCTATTCTTCAGGAAAGTGTGTGTGTTTAAGCAAATTATACCCTTCACTCCCTCCATTATGCCAAGCGTGAACAACACCATGCTGCACACTAGTGATGCTGTCAGAGACTACCTGTGATTTTTCAAGCAGCAGGTTTGGGGTGGGCAGAGCAAGGGCAGTCTGATCAAGCCACAGACCTGTCTCCTCTCACAGACATCTGGAAAGAACAAAAAGCCATCATGCCCAGGAGAGTGAGCAGATGTAGCAGGCTCAGGCAACAGCGTGACAATGGCTGCTGCAAATGTGCAGGGCTCTCAACTACAGTGGACATAGAAAAGGGACAAGGAGGCAGAGTCATGGTCAGGGTCAGCAGGATACTCTGGGCAATGCAGTTAGAACCCTGAGTAATACAGAAACCAAGGTCTGAAGTAGCTGTCTTTCCAATGTCAACTCACAAAGCCAGGCCCCTGGCCCCCTGACTCCCCATGCAGTGTGCTCTTTTCACTACGATGAGTTCGGTTCTTTATGCATTTTTCCACGTCCAGGTTACCTTTAAAGAAGAGGGCAGGCAAGTTTTGGAGTTCCTCTCTACTTCGGATGGCTATTGTGAGGTTCCTGCATTTGAAAAGTGTCTTTCCAGAGTCTGGGACAGAGAATGAGAAGAGCTTGCTTGGCAGGTGAGAATGGTATTTCAGAACTACAGAAAAGTCTCAGGGAGAAGCTAGGGAATCTACATCCCAGAGCACTTTAGCCTGTGTCTATGTAATACCAAAAAGGATAAATTGAAGCCATCTACCCACCACCTTGCCCACTGTGGGTCACACACAGGGAGAGCATGGTGTCCACCTGGAATCTGTGGGAAAAGCCAGCCACTTGGATGTTATAGAGACTATGGTTTAGTTGGAATTCTTTGCAGATGGGTTTGTGACTCCATAGCCAGGTGTCATGCCATCAAACCTCTCCACAAAAATTGTGTTGTTATTTTTCTTAGCTGAGTCTCACTGTCTTCATTTGTAAAGCCAGGTTTGTATGACTCTGTTGACAAGCATTACCATTAACTCTTATGGTGACCCGTACAGTGCTTGAATGCAATACCTCAACAAGGGAGGTTCAGTTATTTGTTTATTATTATTGTTATTTTGGGGTAGGATATTGGGTCAGATGTTAAAGCCTGGCTTGAAAATATTTTCCTCTATCCTGTAGGTTGCCTTTTCAATCTTTTGCAGAAGTTTTTTTTATGCCCTCTCATTTGTCTATTTTTGCTTTTTTTCCTTATGCTTTTGGTGTTATATTAAAAAAATTGTTGCCCAGACTGTCAAGAAGTGTTCCCCCCTATGTTTTCTTCTCATTTTACTGTTTCAGATTTTAGTTTATGTCTTGATTTTTGTATGTAGTGTGAGATAAGGGTCCAATTTCATTCCTCTGAAACTAAATATCCAGTTTTCCCAGCACCATTTAATGAAAAGACTATCCTTTCCCCACTCTGTTTTTGGAACCCTTGTTGAAGATCAGTTGACTGTAGACATGTGGATTTATTTCTGGGCTTTCTTCCCAGTCACTGCCTACATTGGCCTATTATGACTGTTTTTATGTCAGTATGATAGTGTTTGGATTACTGTAGCTTTGCAATATATTTAAAAATTGGGAACTGGGATGCCTGTAGCTTTTTTTTTTAAATCTAGATTGCTTTGGCTATTCAAGGTCTTTTTTGCTTCAATATAAAGTTTAGGATTTTCTATTTTTGAGAAGAATGACATTGGGACTTTGATAGGGATAGCATTGAATCTGTAGATTACATTGGGCAGTAAGAACACTTTAACATTAATAATTCTTCAATCTGTAAACATAGGATGTATTTACATTTACCTGCATCTTGTTTAATTTTTTTCATCAGTATAGAATGTTCAGTGTAAAAAGCCTTTTATCTCCTTGGCTAGGTTCATTCCTAAGTATTTTATTCTTTTCACTGCTATTATAAATGGGTTTTTTGAATTTCTTTTTAATATATTTTGAATGGAAGTGGTTAAGAGTGGCATCCTTGCCTTTTAATGGATCTTAGAGGAAAAACTGTTGATTTTTTCCCCATTGATGATGACATTTGATGTGGGCTTTTCATATCTGGCTTTTATTTTGTTGAAGCAAGTTCCTTTTTATAAACTATTATATTGAGAAGTTTTAATCAGGAGTGGATGTTGAGCTTTTTCAAATGCTTTCTCTGTGTCTATTGAGATGTTCATACAAGTTTTTCTTTCATGTTGTTAATGTGGTATATCACATTGATTTGCATATGTAGACTGTCCTTGCATCCCAGGGATAAATTCCACTAGCTAGTGATGTATAACCCTTTTAACATGTTGTTCAATTTTGTTTGCTAGCATTTTATTGAGAAATTTTGCATCCATGTCCATCAAGGATATTGGTCCATAGTTTTCTTTCTTGTAGTGTCTTTGTCCAGCTTTGGTAGCAGAATAATGCTAGCATTATAAAATGAGTTTGGAAGTGTTCCCTCTATTTTTTTGGTAGAGTTTTAGAATTATTAATATTCATTATAATTTGAATGTTTGGTAGAATTCACCCATGAAGCCATCTGATCCTAGGCTTTTCTTTTGTGGGGAGGAAAGTTTTTAATTATTGATTCAATCATTTTTTTTATTGGTTTGTTCAAGATTCAGTTTTGGTAGGTTGTATGTTCCTAGGAATTTATTCATGCCTTTCAGATTATCCATTTTGTTGATAACTAATTGTTCATAATAGTACCTTAAGATCATTTTCATTTCTGAGGTATCTGTTGTAATGTCTTCTCTTTTTCATTTCTGATTTTAGTTACTTGAGTATTCTCTTTTGTAAGTTATTCTAGATAATAGCTTTTTTATTTTTTTCATGTTTTCAAAAATTCAACTCTTAGTCTTGTTTATTTTTTCTATTTGATTTATTTCTGCTCTGATTTTTATTATTTCCTTTCTTTTGCTAATGGGCTTAGCTTGTTCTTTTTCTAGTTCATTGAGGTATGAAGTTAGGTTGCTTATTTGAGGTCTCAGTTCTTTTTTAATGTAGGAATTTATTCATATAAAATTCTCTCTTAGGACTGCTTTTGCTGCATCCCATAAGTTTTGGTATATGTGGTTTCATTTTCATTTGTTTCAAGATATATTTTCATTCCCTTCTGATATTCTCTTTGACCTGAAATTGTACAGAAGTGTGTTGTTTAGTCTGTACATTGGTGAGTTTTCACATTTTCTTGCTGTTATTAATTTTAGGCTACATTTACTTGTGATCAGATAGATACACAAAATGAATCTTCCTGCATTTGTTAAGACTTGTTTTGTGACCTAACTAGTGATCTATCCTGGATGATTTTTCATGTGTGCTTGAAAGTATGTATTCTTTTGCCACTGGATGGGAAGCTATGTATGTCTGTTAGATATATTTGGTCTATAGTGTTGTTCAGTTCTTCTGTTTCCTGATTGATTTTCTATCTAAATATTCTACCATTTAGAGTGGGGTGCTGATGTCTATTTCTCCCTTCAGACCTGTCAATGTTTGCTTTATACATTAGGTGCTTTGATGCTGGGTGCATGTATATTTATATTTTATATCTTCCTGTTGAATTGGACCTTTTATTGTTATATGACTTTCTTTGTTTCTTGTGACAGTTTTGACTTAACTGATATTTTCTCTAATATAAATATAGCTACTACCTTGCTTCATTTTGGTTACCATTTACATGGAATGTCTTTTTTCACTCCTTCACTTTAAGCCTATGAATTTCTGTAAAGCAAAAATGAGTCTTGTAGGCAGCATATCATTGAATCTAGTTTTTTTTTTTAAATTCATTTAGTCACTCTGTCTTTTGATGGAAGAAGTTAATCTATTTATCTTTAAATTAATTATTGATAGTAAGGACTTACTATTCCCATTTGTTAATTGTTTTCTAAATGTTTTGTAGTTCTTTTGTTTCTTTCTTCCTCTCTTGCTGTCTTTCTTGTGATTTGATTTATTTTTGTAGTGGTATGTTTTGATTCCTTTTTCCTTATATTTGTGTATCTACTAAAGATGTCTTTCTTTGTGGCTACTATGAAGCTTACATAAAACATCTATTATAACAGTCTATTTTAATCTGATAACAACATCAATTGCCTATAAAAACTATACTTTTATTCCCCTCCCAACATGTTATGTTATTGATGTCACAATATATATCTTTTAAAATTATGTATCTATAAACAAATCATTGTATTTTTTAATACTTTCATCTTTTAACTTTTATACAGAAGTTATAACTGATTCATACACCACCATTACAGTATCTCTGTACTCTGAATTTTACTATGGACTAACCTTTACCAGTAAGTTTTATACTTGCAAATGTTTCCATGTTACTAATTAACATCCTTTTGTTTCAACTCTGAATTTTACTATGAATTTTACTCTGAGCACTCTGAATTTTACTATGGACTAACCTTTACCAGTAAGTTTTAGAGCACTCTGAATTTTACTATGGACTAACCTTTACCAGTAAGTTTTATACTTGCAAATGTTTCCGTGTTACTAATTAACATCCTTCTGTTTCAACTTGAAGAACCCCCTTTAGCATTTTTCTAAGGAAAGTTTGGTGATGATCAACTCCCTCAGCTTTAGTTCACCTGAGAAAGCATATTTCTTCTTCATTTCTGAAGGACAGCTTTTCTGGGTATAGTAATTGTAGTTGGCAGTTTTATCTCTTACTATCTGAATATACCATCTCACTCTTTCCTGACACCAACATTTCTGCTGAGAAGTTTGTGTATAGACTTATGGGGATTCCCTTGTATGTGACGAGTCACTTTTCTCTTGTTGCTTTTAAAATTATCTTTGTCTTTGTCTTTTGATAATTTAATTACAACATATCTTGGTGCACTATTCTCTTGGTTAATCTGTTAGTGGACTTTTGAGTTTCATAAGTCTGGATTTCCATATTCCTTCCAAGATTCAGGAATTTTTCAGCCATTATTCCTTTAAATCACCTCTTTCTGTCCCTACCCTCTCTTCTCCCTGGAATTCCCATAATGCCTATATTGATCACTTGATGATATCCCATCAGAAGTCCTATAAGCCATCTTCACTTTTTAAGTTCTTTTTTCTTTTTCTCCTCAGAATAAATGACTTCAAGTGACTTGTATTTAAGTTTACTGATTTTTTTTCTTCTATTACCTTTACAGATTTTTCTTTTACATTGTCGAAGCTCCTACTAAATTTTTCATTTCATTCATTGTATTCTTCAGCTCCAGAATTTCTGCTTTGTTCTTTTGCATAATGTTTGTCTTTCTGAAAAAATTCTCTTCATTAACATATTATGTTCCAGATATTGTTGAGTTGTCTGTGTTTTGTTGAGCATACTGGTCTGTGGCAGGTAAAGACCTTTTACTGGGACTGCCTCTATGATCACAAATGAGTGGGGCTGGAGCTATTGCCAGGTCTGTGGGTGGATATATGGCTGATTGACAGGACTGTTACTGGTGGGTATGAGTGAGTGTGATTCTTACCAGATCCCCAGCTGGAAGGAACTACCTTTAGGGCCATAGCCCAACACAGCTGGATCCACAGAGAGCAGGCCTATTTCCAAGGCTACAGATAGATGTGGCTTTTGCCAGGTGTCTGAGTGTGCCTCTGAGAGGTCCCTGAGTGGGCCCTTAAGCAGGCAGAACTCACTCTGAGACTGTAGTACAGCAGGCCAATAGCCAAACCCAGAGTGCACCAGGGTCAGAGTCAGGACTGAGGTCAGTGGACTTGATTGCAGGGATACAGACTGGCATCACTAGGTCTTAAGGCAGTCAGGGCTGACACTGAAACATGGTAGAATATAGCTAGAGCTGAATCACAGGGCTGATTCAGGATCTGCAGTTGGGACCAATGTCAGTGCACCTCTTGCAGGTGCCTTGATGGGTATAGCTCCTCTCAGGTCCCTTGACAGCTGGGGCTGGCAGCAGGACCAGGGGCAAAAGAAGCTAAGGCCAAGTCCACAGGGAAACAGGTCTGCTTTCAGTCTGTAGCTGAGACCACATTCAGCAAATTTGCTACTGGAATGAGGACATGCCTTCTCAAAAGCAGCATTCTTTGGTTTTAGGCTCCACAGGGGTTTACAACTTTCTATCTGGTCTCAAAAGTCCCCACAAGGACGCTTATGCCCATGAATGTATGCCACATTGTTATTTGTTGGGGGGGTATGCAAGCTGCATGCTCCTTATTTTGTATAACTATTTAGCATAATAGTTTTGAGTTCCATAAATGTTGTAGCATATGTCAGTACTTTGTTCCTTTTTATGGTAAATGAATTACTTTTAATGACTGAATATTAGTTCATTCTGTAGATATGACTATTAATTTAGCCACTTCCATTCATGGGTATTTAAATATATTTTTGCTAACATATTTAATGAGTCATTGAACAATTTCTGTGTACATGTACAAATATTTTGTAGGTTTTTAAGGCCAATTTTTTAAAACATGTGCTACTTATTTATTAATTAGCAACTAATTTAACTAACTTACTGTCAACCCAAGTGACTCAATTCAACTGACCATTTCAGCCAAGTTTCTGACCTGAGAGACCTATGTTGACACAAAGAAAGCATCCTGGGACTGTGAAAGTTACAAGGATGAAGGGAAACAAATCCAGTAGTGATTCTAATATTCCTTTCTTTGTAGCCACAGGGGAAAGAATGTATATCTTACCAATGTAATTACCTTCCGGGTGTTTAATGAATACAACTTTAGTTCATGTTATACAATTTAAATCTGCTAGAATTCAAGATATGAGGGAAGTTTCCTTGCACTTGCTGATCTAGTATGTAAAAGTAAAGCTTTAAATGTCTGAAGGTTATTAATGTCATTGTTTACTTGAGGAAGTCCAGTGGGGTGTCCTTTGAAGCAATTACCTAATGCATTTTTATGTGTTAAACAAATCTAAAAAGAAGCCCAAGAAAAGAACCCTGACTGGTAGAACCAGAGGCCAGGCAAGGCTCATAAAGTGCAGGGACCAGATCCAACCAGTGGTTTTCAGTCTTTGGGAGATACAAGACTCACCTGGGGAGACCTTAAAAATACAGATGTCCACTCTAATTCACAAGATATGAATCCATGGCAAAAGGCCTAAGTATCTATATTTATTAAAAATAGTTCCTCAAATAATTTTGACCTACACCAAAGCTCAAAGACATTAGACCCAACCATTACAGAACTCTATATTGTTTAGCCCCTATAGCAAAAGAGCCTTCTCAAATGGCCCCTCTGCTCACACTAAGGAATGGTGCAAGAATCTGCTGTACAAACCCACTCTTGTATTGCTGCAGACATGATGTTGAAGCTGTTGCTTTGTTCCTTCTATGACACACCAAATAAAAAAAATATTTCTACCAACTGGTTCAGAAAATGTTGATTTATCCTGAAGAAGTAATTTAATTTGAAAGAAGGGGTTCAAGAATTAATATGTATAATAAATCATATTTTCTATTTTATTTTCGTGGCCAGGATATTCCCCCAATTGTAATAGGTACCTTTTTGCCTTATCAAGCCTTATATAAATTTGAGATTCTACCTGACATATCCATCTATTATATTTTCATTTTCCTAGGTCATAATTTAAAATTGTGTTTTCTACTTAGTATGTTGTTTATGTTCTTATAAGCTACCTTCAAGCCTTTGTAGAAGGAGGCAAGGTGTGTGAGTGTAGGAGTGTATATATATCTGTTTATTTATTTGTTTACCTACCTACTTAAAATTTTAAGTGCTGATTATATTGTGCACTCAGCAGCATCATGGAGTCTCTCTCTCTTCCTCAATCCTTTAACATTCCTACCAAAGAAGGTGCTTAGGATGTTACTAAATGGAAGGGTGAGGGCATTAATTAAAAGCTGCAAGGAGTTTTGTTCTGTTCTTTTATTTGGGCCATATTTCTTTGTCTCCTCAATTTGGCAGCCTCCATGTGTTTATTTCTGTGTATTAGGTAGAGCTGCTTCGACTCCCTGTCTTAGCAGTATGGCTTAATGCAGAAGAGTATACCTGTAAATTGTGTGGGGTGGAGCCTTAGGTGATCACGAGGGCAGTGCAACATGTTTCACTGCTTTGTAGCTCTGTGTGGGGGTGGAGGGCTTGGAGATGGGAGACAGTGTCACTGTCTGGCTTTCTAGAGGTTAGAGGAAACTCTCTCCCAGCACTCACCCTGTTTCCAGTTACTTCACTTTCTTCCCACATGCCATTTGTGCTTTTCCAGCTGTTTCTTTGGTGCTGAATCTCAGGAGGGATGGGTCTGTGTGAGTCTTAAGTCCATTCAGGCCCCTTAAGAGGAATCTCTTGAGAATCCAGCAGTTTCTTCCACTGCCCCAACTCCTACTGGTTTTTACAGTCAGAAATTATGGCCCTTTATCTTCTTGGTGCTGGAACCCTGGGCTGCTGGGCGGTCTTGTTGGGCATGAGACCCCTTGTTCCTGAGGCATCCCTCCCAATTTTTATCCACCACTTGTGGATGTGGGACTGCCCATTCAGCCACCTCTCCATGCCTCTCTGCACCCCTCTACCTCTCCTATCTGCCTGGATGAATGTGGCTTCTTTAAATCCTTGGTTGTCAGACTTCCACACAGCTCAATTTTCTGATGGTGCTGAGTGATATTTGTTTTGTAGTCTAGTTGTAATTTTGTCCATAGTTGTGTGAGGAGGTGAAACGTGTTTACCTGTGCCTCCATCTTTATTGGAAGTTCATCATCACCAAGCCATTATTATATGAAATGTTAAAGGGATTTATTTAAGAAAAAGAAGATCAAAACTATGACCGTTAAAATGGAAACAAATTCACAACTATCAACAAGGGAATCTAAAAAAAAACTAGAGTGGTATAGGAAACAGAGAAGTCAAAGAACTTATATGTACAACCCATGAACATGAACATGAACTAAGGGAGAAGAGATTGATGGAGGGAATGGGGATACTGGGCAGAGGGGAGCTAAGGGGAAAATTGGGACAACTGTAATAACATAATCAATAAAATACACTTTTTAAAAATCACGATATAAATAATAATACACTTAAACACTGCGAAGAGGATACTATAATTAAAATGAATGTTTTGGAGATCTTCACAATGAAGCAAAATAGATGACATTTCCTCCAAGGGTTCTTTTCTCCATCCCCATTTTGCCTCACCTCTGGGGTTTGATGAGCCTGATGGCTCAATGGATCACAGCGTCACTTCCTTCCTCAGCCAGTTTGCTGAGTCCCAGTGTCTGGGCCACTGACAACTCTCTTGACCTTGGCCAGGTGCCTGACAATTCTTGCAGAAGCAGCAGGCCAGAACTTGTGGATAAATCCCTCCTGCTTCTGGGAAGACAGCTCCTAGTTTACATGCTGGTGACTGCAGCTTAGCAGTATCATCTTCAAAAGGCAAGGATAAGATGGCTTTAATAGAGGAAGACATTTGTTCTACCACTCAGGCCTTTAATCCTCTCTGGCAGAATTGGCTTCCATAGTGGGCATGTCTCAAATAGAGGCTCACATCTCAAGTCTTTCAGCTAAGGCCCTAGAGAAATGAAAGGTGCAGTATAGACTGCTAATGGCCTTCACACATTGCACAGATCACAGGATGCCCACAGACCTCGTCTGTCCACAAAAAATCTTGCAAAGAGTCCTCTGCCTGTTTTCTGAATTGAGTTCCCTGAAACACATCACACTCATACAGGAAAAGGTTGAAATAATGAGACAGCTATTATTTCTGTTTCCTGACCCAGCAACATTGCTTGTGTTTAGAATTTGGCTGTGTTCATCTTTACTTTCAGGAATGAATCAACAATTCAGCAGTGTTTGTGCCTCACCCGCAGTAGCAGTCTTTTCTCTCATTTTAATGAGAAAATTTTTTTTTCCTAGAGAAGCAAATGGGAGCAGGTGGGTTAAGTGGTCCACAGTACATACAGTGGAAAGCTATGAACAGAAAAAAAAAAAAAAACAGGAAAGCCACTGCTATAAGGGGATATTATGAATTTATGTGGGTCACTTGTGGGTTTACATAGCATCTCTCTGCTGATTAATCTCCATAAGGAAAATATTCCCTCCTTTGACATCTAAGGCACGTGTGGCTCAAAGGCCAAGCCTACAATTATATACCAGCAGGTAATGAATCAGGATCACCTCCACAGGCCAAGACTCATATCCTGCCATACTCTTTAGCACCCAGCTTGTGGTAGGTGATGAGTGGACTGGCCAGAGAGTGGATCAAAGGCTGGGAAGGATGTTGGTGGGATGGGACATTGCAGACCAAAGGTAGCCCATCTACCGTAGGCCCAGCATTCTCTGAAATGAAGTCATCATGTTTTCTCTTACATTCTTTCAGCTCAATTAGTTTTACCAGAGACATATAAATACTTAGTGCTTTAAAATAATCTGTTTTTTTTATTCAGTAATGTGTTTGTTTTTGCCTGTAAATGATTTGACTTCATAGTGCATAAAATAAATAGGAAATCTCAGCATCATTCTCATGCTAGAAGCTGCTATCCACAAATATCTATTTTGGTACAGTAATTTTTTTCTTTCTCTCTCATTTGGGAAAGATGAAAGCTGCAAAGCTATATATCTCCCCTAAATTAGCCTTGTGACAACTCTGAGCTATTAATAACCACTCCCCACAGCATCCATGTATATGTCTTAGAGGGGTCAAGTGGTGATCACCACGGAGGGAGAATAGCCAAGATAAATGTGAGCCATGCAGCAGAAATGCAGCCAGAGTGCACTGACAAGGTGGGGAGAGGAGAACAGATGTAACCCAAAGGTCCCCCAGCTGCAGCCAACTTGTAGGCATTAAGAGGGGACCATGGCACTGATTGCCCCACAGCCCGACTGTCAAGGCTTCATGTTTGATGGTACCCTCCATGAACTCCTAGCGCTGTTGGTGCTGCCAATTCTGCCTCTTACTCTGTCTGTTCCTACCCCTGCTGACCAACTCCTACTGCCCAGGGGTGGGCTTCTCAGGGCCATCACTGCTTCCATCACTCAGGACCTAGACATCACTGTCACTTGGTTCTAAGTCTCAAATATGAAGCAGGCCTTTGCTTAATTTTACCACCACAGAACAATGTGAATATTTCTTAAACGGGTGTTGTTTGGGGCCAAATTAGAACCTCCATTTGCTGTAAATCCTTGCATTTTTCACCACTTCCCAGAGACTTCCTTCCTATAGCCATAACAGGATCTGAGGGGGAAGCCCTACTACTCACTTGCAGGTGACCACACTAAGGCTAAATATGAGATCTATCTCCAAAGCAAGACAAATACATTCTGGTGTCAGATGGCCTAGGGTCACATCCTGGCTCCCTCCATATCTAAACCATTTCCTCTTTCATTGTTTCAATTTCCCCATCTATAAAATGTGGTTTATAATATATACACACCTTCAAAAGGCTATTGCAGCATTAAGTGAAGGGAATCTATGATCCTCACTTAGCAAAGTGTTATCATAACCATGACAATGATGAGTGATTCCACGTTTTCTGGGAAAATGGAAATCTCTCCAAAATGTCTGGATTAGAGGAAATCTCCACAGAAGAAGCTAGACAAACTCAGCTTCAGGGAGAACACTTCTCTGAGGAGAAACCAGGCCCTCTAACAACAATTAAATAATCTAAGATGCTCTGGGGGCTCCTGTTAAGCATGAAGTAGTCCCCAGAAAAATTCTTCAGCCTTCTGAAATGCTCAGCATAAAGACATTAGAAATCGCCTTCTGGGTTAAAATATAAAATGCTTGAAAAGTCAGACTGTGTTGACCAGAGAAGTAGCAATGGAAACACCTGCTGTTTCTGTAATAGACAGTGGTTTGTAAAGGACAGCATTCCTTGTATGCTGATCATAAAACATTATTCAGTGACAGAGGGCTGCATTCAATTTGCAGTGGCAAAGGTTATGCTCAGGCTGTAAGGGCTCTCCTTAAGAGTAAAAAATATATAATGATCCGGCATCAGAGTTTCTTAATTTCCTTCACAGCTGAGGAAATTTCTCTCTGAAGAAGGCTACAAAGTCATTTAATTCCACCCACTCCTTTTCACTCCTAGAAGAGTGATAATTTTCATTCTTTCTGGCTACCTAGCATTAGAACCCTCTTAATATAGCCCACCTTTAATATAGAAGCTAAAAGTGCAAAATACTCATTTTCCCAGCTTCCCTTGAAGCTAGGCACAGACCCATGGCCCAGCTCAGCTGATCACGTGCCCCTCTCAAGAAGCAGCAGACACATGAGATGGCAGCTGCATTTTGAGTCCTGATTCCTGAGTCGCAGAAGACAATTCTCATGCAGCCCAGTGGAGGGAGAGGAAAAGTATCACAAAGTGGCAGCCA
>PVKM010029315.1:0-17829 GCA_004027735.1 Carollia perspicillata | reverse complement strand
GGTTACTGTCAGTTTGTTCTTTATTTCCGTGTCTCTGATTCTATTTTGCTTGCTCGTTTGTTTTATTGATTAGGTTACACTTATAGGTGAGATCGTATGGTATTTGTCTCTTACTACCTGGCTTATATCACTTAACATAATGCTCTCCAGTTTCATTCATGCTGGTGCAAAGGGTAGGAGTTCATTCCTTCTTTCTGCTGCATAGAATTCCATTGTGTAAACGTACCACAGTTTTTTGATCCATTCATTTATGGATGAGCACTTGTGTGTTTTCAATGTGAGTCAGTTATGGCCATAACATTTTTGCAATTACTAAATAACTGTGATTTTATTTTGTATATTTATGCTTTAATGTTCTAAAGTGTCATATAACTATCATTTGTTTGATTATTAGTAAACAGACCCCTTATTTTTCTTGTATTTGGTGATTATTTGTATTTATTCACTGCTTAATTTAAATATTATTGAGCACCCCCTCCAGTGAATGAGACATAAGAATTTTTCTCTTCATGAAGCTCACACTCCAATAAATGCTTAATCAAATTCTTTTATAATTTTATGCTGGTACATTTATTATCAATATATTACTATTTAGCCAAGTTTATGTGTATCATTTAATTTGATACACTTTAAAAAAATTAAATTTATGTTGTTTTCAACACCATAATCTTTCCCTGGGATGATTTTTAAAACACTTTTTTATTGTTGTTTAAGTATAGTTGTCCCAGGGGAAAAAGGGAAGGGATAATAAGAACAAGTATTAAGGACAAAAACGAAGGGGGATGGAAATGGGAGCACTGAGGGGGTGGACTGGGATGGGAGTAAAAGACAGAAAACTGTACTTGAATAACAATTAAAATAAAATTATTAAAAAAATAAGTATAGTTGTCTCCACTGTGACCCCCCAACCCCCCTCACCCCACCTATCCCTGTCTCCCACCCTGGAACCTACTCCTTTTTAAATGGAACCTAATCAACACAACAAAAAGGCAAGGATGAGTTTTTAAATAGGTATTGATGATTAGAAAAAAATGTTTCCTGCTTACATTTACCTGATGATTTTTTAATAGATATATTGATATGTATGACATTGATTTCTAACTTTTTGGTAATGTCTTCTAATATTGAACAGTTTTTTAATTGAATAATTCTCCTGTAATAGAAGTTTAAAATATAGATAGAAGTTGAAGCTGGCACTCTGTTCCGGCCACTGATAGCTCCCTGCTGGCCCCCAGGCTTCAGACGACCACCTGCTGACTAGTTAGTTGACTCTCTGTCCTGGGCCCTGGATGATCCCCTGCTGTTTCATTGTCCTGGGCCCTGGACCATTTCCATCCTTCTCCTCCTCTGTGTCCTTGGCTTTCACCCCCTGCTTGTACCACGAGACCCCTTCTCTCCCCACTTTGTCACAAAAGTATTTAACCACCCACCTGACCCTTCCTCGGGGCCCAGAATTTGGAAGCTGTCTCCTCTGGGCCCATGCGTGTAATAAAGACTTACTCTGTCACCCCAAATCGTGTAAGAGTTCATTTTTCCGCAACACCCCCTCACACTATTGACTTAAAATGACAATTTTATGATATATTGCATTATTTTAAATATAAGCATCTGTATTGAGGACACCTCTTCACTTGTATTATTTTATATATTTTTCATTATAGTTCTGCTTATTAAGTTATATATTCCTATATGTGGTTATACCTCTTTATTCTTCATTAAAAAACAAAACTGTCTTAAGAAAACCTTGCCTATTTATAATTTTCATTAAACTTTTAAAAGTTTGCAATTTTATAGGAGAAATTGTATTATGAGTACTTATAGAATTATTTTAAATCTATTTAATAAATGAGATGAAATACCATTATTAAAGTATTTAGCATTCCCATGTAAATATATGGTATAGCTCTCCTTTCAGTTAAAATTTGTAATACATCAGTAAATTTTATAGTTTCTTCCCATGTGTTCTACAGAGTTTTGGTTAAGTTAATTCCCCGGTGTTTAGTATTTTTAGTTGATAATACACATGGAGTTATTTCCTCATTACATTTTCTAATCAATTGTTTTTGCTATTTTTTTTTCAGTTCGCATTAATCCCCTCACCCCCTCCATGAATTGGACTAATTGGATTTTGTGATCCTGATGTGCTTCCTAATGCTGATGCATTTGGTTTTCTTCTTCATTAACTCATGGTACTGACTTAAGAAATTAGTTTGTTTCACTATCATTCAAACATACGCTTTTTTCAATTTAGTTACGGAGGAATGTTTTATTTATTAATTTCAAATGCTTAGTAATCCCATGCCTTTACACTGATAAACTTGTGCTGCTATTCAGCTTATAGATTTCCAGTCCCGATAGTGCATGCCATTTATAAATAACAAAGCGCTGCACCAATTAGCCCATGTTACACATGCTCTCACAAACATTGGGGTAAAAGCTTCTAGACAAACAAATAAAAAGAAACTTTCCCTGGGCCTGGACCCTCAAATGCTGCCATAGTTTTAAGTTTCCACATGATGGCACATAAAGGCACTTAGAAGCTTTCATTTGGGTTTCCATCCTTCTCCTCATTTTGTTCTCATATGCTGATACAGTTACTGAAGAGTAAGGCCTTGAAAATAAAGCTGAAGCTGTGCAAAGAATTTCAAACATAATGGGAAATCAAGAAAAGCCTGCCTTCTTTTTTATTTTCTTTTTCCCTGCTCTGATTGAATTCTTGCTCTGCAATTTTTTGCCTTCAAGTTTTAAAAAATATATATATGATTGCATTTTACTATGAAATCCAGCTGAGACAGACCTGGACCTATTTCCATGTTGAGTCCCAGCCCAGTCAGTTCTTTTCTCAAGGATCTTTTATAAATAGATTATAAATTTCCATGTTGAGCACTGGCCCAGTCAGTTATCTTTTCAAGGATCTTTATAAATAGGTTATTGAATAAATTGGTCTTATTGGAATAATTATCTTTCATCACATTCAGGCTCGTGTTCACAGAATCTAGGGACAAAGTTAGGACAAGTTAAAATTGAAATGAGATCCAGAATGCAGCCTTTGGTTTACTTTAGAATAACAACTCCAACCCAGTCTGTTCAAATCCCAGGCTTTCTGCTAAAACATAGAATAGGAGGTGACCTTGGCAATTACTTAATAAATCCACTCACTCTAGAGTCAGGCTGAATTTAGGGAAAATTTTATATAGTCTTTTATAAAATCATATTTGGAAGGAGTAATTTTTCCACTCAGATCATATAGTCCCCAGAAGGCAATCTCTCCTAGTTGGTCCATTGATCATAGATTGCCATCTCTAACTATAAAGCCTGCCTTATTACTCCTAAAGTTGAACTGATTCAGCACATCTTAACTCTGCACAGTTTAACACCCTATCTACCACTTCATCCCATGGCAACCATCCTCTGGCTGCTTTGCAGACCTCAATGTTGTTCAACTTGACTATTACAAGCACCTCACTTGAATATCTTATAATCACACAGTGTCCTCAAGTCCAGACTGGCCTAGTCAATCCAAGTAGGGAAATAAAATTATTGATCCTACCAAGAAAAAATGACCTAACTCCAACCTATTTGTTTGTTGACTCTAGACTACATCCTAAAATGCACATTGTGGTCCCCTTCAAAGTAATCAGCTAGGAAAGGTAAAATTACCAGTAATCCAATGATAATATATTTTACCTTTTTTAAAGCCATTTTTAGGAATAAGTTTTTTAGAGTTATGGACATAACTTTGAACAGCCATGTGAACAATTTTATTCCTGACTTGGTTTGATGTTTTGAACCGTTAATCTTCCTAAGACTATTATTGTTTAAGTAGAAGAAAGTTATTTAAAAATAACAGTAATCATTTTTGTATTATTTGAAAATACTTTGTTATTATTTGCAAACAGTTTAAATTACAATTTCAGATTTGGATTTGAAAAAATATAAAATAGTTTGAGTAATCATAGAAAACTCAAAGTGAGTATTTTAATGAAGAAAACCTATTGAGAAGCATTATACTGCTGTGCTTGAAAAAGCAGCACTATCTTAGACAATTACACTCCAATAGCAGTGAGCACATCCAGATCCCAGATCTTGGTTTCTAACACCATTCCCTAATAAAAGAAACCAAAGATCCTTAAAGAAATAGCTGATTCTAGAAATGAAGCATAAAGAAATACAAGATAAACTTGGAGTGTCTTTAATGTTAATGTCACAAAGTGAGGGTAGGCTCAAAAAAATAAAACAAAAACCAACTTACATTGCTGAGGTTTGTCAAAGGAATATAGGAGCCAAGTGAAATAGTTCCCAGTGGTTGAAGGTGAACCAATTTTAGTAACAAAATAAAATGATAGTATTTTATAATAATACATGAGTAAACAAACAAACAAACAAACCCTGTAGAAGACTTCCAAATAATTTATATAGATACCCCATTTTCAAGGAGTTGGAGCACAACTCCTCCCCACTACTTATTGGCTACAGATGGTGGCTTTCTTCCAGAGGGTGCAGTATGGAGAGCAGAAGAACAAGAATGGTTTTACAGTGTAGACAAGCACTACTATGACCCAGATTTCTGTTCCTGTAACAAGATTCCATCCAGGAAATTTTGTCACCTGTATTGCTCTTGTCACCTGAGGCTACTCTTTCATGGCTGTGACAAAGTCTTAGACTTCCTTTGTTTTTCTAATGACCTTGACAGTTTTGGAAAGTGTTGATCAGGTGTTTGTAGTTGTTTTTCTCATGATAAGACTGAGGTTATGGGTTCTTGAGAGGAAGACCACTGCTGTGAAGTGCCATTTTCATCATATCGTACCAAGGGCACATATTGTCGGTAGATGTTGACCCAGTTCAGGTAGTATTTGTCATATTTCTCCATTAAGAAGTTGTTCTTCCCCCTATCTTTTCATAATGTACTCTTGGGAAAGAAGCCATTATGTGTGGTCTGCACTTAAGAAAACTAATTGTTGGGCATATGGGAATTCTCTGTACTATTTTTATAATGTTTCTGTAAATATAAAGCTATTCTAAAATAAAAAGTTTATTTAAAAACTCAATTAGCTCAACTACTTTGTATCATCATCTTTATACAGCATGTAACTGATGAGAGCAAGAGTTCAACAAAACAGCTTCTGCAGGAAAAACATTATTTATTCTATTTATCTAAAAATGTAAAAACTTCTTTCTGGTAAGTGAATCAGTGAAAATCTTTGACCACAATGGTTTATGCTTCCATCTTACATTTGGCTTAGGAAAACAAAACCTAAGAATGAGAATGGCAAATGAAGTTTTCACTAAAAGACTAAAATTAACAGTGGCTTAAAGATTGGAAGAAAATTGGTGACTTTGATTTTACACAGGGCAGTGGTTCCTAAGCATAGCATTAATATTGGCACCCATACTATCCAAACTACTTAAGTGTGGTTCTTATTTTAGATGAAATGTGTGTGATGAAGTTCAATTGATGGAGATATGCCAGAGTTCAATACTTTTGCCCAATAGCCATGCTAAGCTGCTTCTTCTTTGAAAGTATCAAGTTAACTAGCATTAACCTCAGCACATATGGAAAATTCAAACTCTCATAAAGTGTTTGAAATGCAGTGTTTCCTTGCTCTTTCATCCAGAATTTATACATTTTAAAAAGCATATGTAAAATGTGCTCCTTTCATAGCTGTTTTGCCTGAGTTACTCCACCTCAAATGGAGTTATTTTCTAATCAAATTTTCAATTCACAAAGGTTACCTTTTCTATTACTTTTTGGATGATCAGATACCTGAATCATTATCTTGTATATTAATAATGATATTCCAAAATATAAAATATTAAATAACATAAACCACTATTGATGAAACTGAAATCACTTGTCCAGGAAACACAGGAAAGAAACAAATATAATCTTCAAAAAAGAACCTTGGGAGGTACAGGAGAGATCCAAGATGGTGGAGGAATTAAGTGGAAGCGATACAAAACTTCCAGGACCAAATTGAAATTATAACTAAACTGTAGAGACATCGTCCTGAATAAACAATTGAACACTAGCTGTAGAGAAGCCTTATAACCAAGGACATAAGGGAGAAACCACTTCACCAAAATATGACTGGTAGGGAATGCAGAGGAAGTGTGAGGAGGCTGGCTGGGCTCTCGTGGGTGGCAGCTGAATATTCAGAGGGATATTTCAGTGGCTACAGGGTTCTCCCTGCAAAGTTTGGGGTCTAAACCCTAAGCTTGGCTCCCAAATCTACTGCACCAGAGCTGGTAAAGGAAATCAGATAATATCCAGCCGTGAAAAGAAACCGGGTTTCGATCTACCAGGGAGACAAGGCTTGAGAATCAGAGACCCTCTTAAAGAGCCAACGCACAAAATTCTGTTTGAAGTCATGAACCTTGGACTCTGACAGAGGAACAGAAGAGTGGACTGGAGACATGTGAGGAGAGCTGGGCGATGGTGGCTTTGGGGAGAAAACTGAAAGAACAGCCACTAGAATCTCTGTGCTGAGTCATTCCCTATACGTGGAAGCCATCTCTCTTATGCAGACCACTCTGCTCCAAGTGTCAGAAGCCTGAGGGGAAGCAATAGCCTCACCCACAAGAATTACTCTACCCACCCTGTGGAGCTAAAATATGGCTGCTGAGTATAGCTTGAGGATATAAAAGTGATTAAATTGAAAAAACTAAGGTGGGTCTTTGGGAGCTCTGACACATTAGCTGAGCCTCATGCAAGCCCAGTGCTAGTGAAAGCCAGCCTAGGTGTACAGCCTGGTTCTATCTGCATATAAATAGGCCCAGCAGATGGGACCACAAGCTGTGGATCACTGATAGCTTCAAACAAGTTGCCTAGGGTCAGTCACAGGCAGAGTCTGACATAGGTCTGAACCAGAGTCTTTGCAGATCTACACGATACATAAAAACAAATACAAAGAGGCAACCAAAATGAGAAACAAAGAAACAGGCCTGAAATTAAAGAACAAGAGAATACTCCAGAAGAAGAACTAAATAAAAAGGATGAAAGCAATTTATCAGATATAGAGTTTAGAGTAATGATTATGAGAATACACAACAGCATGCAAAAAGACATAGAAACCATAAAAACAAGGACCAGTCAGAAATAAGAATTTAGTATCTGAAATAAATTGTATACTGGAAGGAATAAGCAATGGGTTGATGAGTCAGAGGATCAAATCAGTGATTTGAAAGACAAGGTAGAAAAATACACCCAAGCAGAACAACAAAAGGAAAAAACAACTGGAAAGAATGAGGAGAGTTTAAGAAACATTTGGGACCACGTGAAGCATACATAACAGCATCCACATGACAGGAATACCAGAAGGAGAAGAAAGTGAGAAAGGGATCAAGAACCTATTTGAAGAAATAATGATCAAAAACTTTTCTAATCCAGAGAAGCAGAAAGACATATTAGTCCAGGAAACTTAAGTCCCTGAGAAGTTGTACCCAAAGAGGCCTACACAAAGACACATCATGGTTAAAATAACAAGGTTTAAACACAAGGAGAGACTCTTAAAAGCTGCAAAAGAAAAGCAGGTAGTTACATACGAGGAAGCACCTATTAGACTGTCATCTGATTTCTCAACAGAAACATTTCAGGCCAAAAGAGAATGGTGTGAAATATTCAAGGTGATGAAGAGCAAGGACCTACAACCAAGGCTACTTTACCCAGTGAGGCTATCATTTTAAAAACAAAGGAGAAATAAGGAACATCCCAGACAAGAAAAAGCTGAAGGAGTTTGCTAACATCAAACCAGCACTACAACAAATATTAAAGGTCTTGTTTTATGAAGAAAAAAAAATAGAGAGAAATAGTCTAACAATAAAATGACACTAAATATGTATCTATCAATAATCACCTTAAATGTAAATGGCTTAAATGCTCCCACCGAAGACATAGGGTAGCTGAATGGACAAGAAAATGGGAACCATATATATACTGCCTCCAAAAGACACACCTCAGTTTGAGAGATACACAAAGACTAAAAGTAAAGGAATGGAAAGATATTTCATGAAAATGGAAAGGGAAAAAAAGCTGGGGTAGCAATATTTATATCTGAAAAATTCAACTTTAAAACCAAGACTATAGCAATAGACAAAGAGGACACTACATAATGATAAAAGTAACAATACAACAAGAAGATAAAAACCCTAGTAAACATCTGTGCACCCAACATAGGAGCACCTAAATATGTCAAGTAAATCTCGATGGATATGAAGGAGAGATTTATAGAAATACAGTCATAGTACAGGATTTTATCACCCCATTGACTATAATGGATAGATCTTACAAGCAGAAAATCAACAAAGAAACAGTGCCCTTAAACTACACACACTGGATCAAATGGATTTAACTGATATCTTCAGAGCATCATCACAAAACAGCAGAATATACACACTTTTCACATGCACATGGAATGTTTCCTAGGATAGACCACATGTTAGAACATAAAGCAAGTCTCAATAAATTTAAGAAGATTGAAATCACAACAAGCATTTTCTCTGACCTCCACACTATGAAAGTAGAAATCAATTGGAAGATGAACACTGAAAAATACACAAAAGTCCTGGATGCTAAAAAACAGGTTATTAGATGATGAAAGGTCAACAATGAGATCAAGGAAGAAATCAAAAGATAGCTTGAAACAAATGAAAATGAAGACACAATAATCCAAAATGTGTGGGACACTGGGAAAGCAATCCTAAGAGGGAAATTCGTAGCATGACAGGCCTATCTAAACAAACAAACAAACAAACAAACAACCCCACAAGAAAAAGCTTAAATAAACAATCTAACTTTACATTTAAAGGAACTTGAAAAAGAACAACAAACAAAGCCTAAAGTGAGTAAAAGGAAGCATATAAAAAGATCAGAGCTGATATAAATATAGTAGAGTGTAAAAAAAATGAAAAAAAGATCAAGGGATCCAAGTACTGGTTCTTTGAAAAGATAAACAAGATTGACAAGCTTTTAACCAGATTAATCAAGACAAAAGAGAGAGGACCCAAAATAATGAAATCAGGAATGAAAGAGAAGAAATAACAACTGATACCAAGAAATACAAAGGATTGTAAGAAAACATTATGAACAACTACATGCCAACAAATTGACAAACATAGACAAAGTGGGTAAATTCCTAGAAACATACAATCTTCCAAAACAAAATCAGGAAGAATCAGAGACAATGAATAGATAGATTATATACCTAGTGAAAATAAAGCACTAATCAAAAAACTCCCAACAACAAAAAAAACCCTGGACCTGATGGCTTCACAATTTCTATGAAGTTCCAATGTGGTATTTCACAGAACTAGAAGAAATGTTTCAAAAATTTATATGGAACCACAAAAGGTTTCACATAGCAATAGCAATCCCAAGAAAGAAGAAAAAGTTGGAGGAATCAAGCTACCCAATATGAAACTGTACTATAAGGCCATAGTAATCAAAACAGCATGGTGCTGGCACAAAAACAAACACATACATTAAGGGAATAAAACACAGAGCCCAGACATAAACCTACACCTCTGGAGTCAATTAATAATCAACAAAGGAAGCAAGCACATACAATGGGCTAAAGGCAGTTTATTCAATAAATTGTGTTGAGAAAATTGGACAGATACATGAAGAAAAATGAAAGTAGGCAATCCTCTTATAGTACACACAAGAATAAATTAAAAATAGATGAAAGACTACAATGTTAAACCCAATACCATAAAATTCTAGAAGAAAACATAAGCAGTAAAATTTAAGACATTGTTCATAGAAACATTTTATCTGATATATCTTCCCAGGCAAAGGAAACAAAAGAAAAATATAAACAAAGGGTACTACATAACTAAAAGGCTTTTGCACAGCAAAGAAAATCATCAATGAAATAAAAAGACAACCCACAGAATAGAAGAACACATTTGCCAATAAGTGGTCATTTCCAAAATTTATAGAGAACTTACAAAACTCAACACCCAAACAAAAAACCCCGATACAACTAAAAATGGGCAAAGGACCTGAATAGACACTTCTCCAAAGAGGACATATAGATAGCCAATAGACATGTGAAAATATCTCAATGTCACTAATCATCAGAGAAATGAAAATTAAAACCACAATGAGATATCACCCCACACATGTTAGAATGACTTTCACCAATAAATCAACAAACAAGTTCTAGTAAGGATGTTGAGAAAAGGGAAGTTTTTGCACTGTTGGTGGGAAAGCAGACTTGTGTAGCCACTGTGGAAAGAGTATGGAGATACTTTAAGTTAAAAATGTATCGCCTTTTTAAAAAAGATTTTATTTATTTATCTTTAGAGAGGAAGGGAAGGAGAGAAGGAGAGAAATATCAATGTATGGTTGCCTCTCGTGCATCCCCTGCTGGGAACTGGCCTGCAACCCAGGCATGTGCCCTGACTGGGCATTGAACTGTGATTCTTTTGTTCACAGGCCCACGCTCAGTCCACTGAGCTACACCAGCCAGGCTGTATCTGCCTTTTGACCCAGCAATCCCACTTCTATATCCAAAGAGACCCGGAAAGCTAATTCAAAAGAACATTGCACCCCTATGTTCACTGCAGCATTATTTACAATCACCAAGATATGGAAGTAGCCCAAGTGTCCAATGAGTGGATAAAACAACTGTTGAACATTTATACAATGGGATACTACTCAGCTATAAAAAAAGAAGAAAAATTACCTTTTGCAACAGCATGGATGGACCTGGAGAACATTTGCTAAGCAAAATAAACCAGTCAGAGAAAGACAGATAACATATGATTTCACTCAAATGTGAAATCTAATGAACTAACTGAGGTAAGAAGCAAATTGGAGACACACTCATAGATAGAGAGGAGGATGACAGCTTGTTTGGCAAAGGAGGTTAGGGGTTGGAGGGCTGAGCAAAGAGGAAAAAGGACTCATGAACATGGACAACAGTGTGGTGATTGCAGGAGGGAGGGATGTACAAAGATGTTAAATGGTAATGGAAAAATACAATAAAAGTTTAAAAAATGAACATTGCTAGAACAAAGAAAATCATAGGATATACAGCATGTTTAATTTGGATGGGAGGAATACATCCTTTATAGTCTGGATTTAATTTTAATTTGTTTATTAGTTGATAATTTACTTTAGAATTATATCTAAAATAAAAGAACTTTGCTAAGTTTGCAGAGAAATATTTTTAGATTTCTAATCCCAAATTCCAGTAATAATATTCAGCAGAACTACCTTAGTGTGTGATACTTTGTCCTATTACATAGTGTGTGTTTTAAGAGTCCCTTCTGACACCATAAGGATTTAACTAAAGTTGGCTCATATCAAAACAGAACATAAAAGTAAATATTATCACAGTCTGTGCAGTGCATACTGGAAGATCTGATGTTTTCAAGTTTTGAGATGTCATATATGATATTCTATGTACCCAGGGCCGTAATGCACCCTCAAAATACATATCTCTTGACTACACAATAATTTTTAATCTGGTAGACTCTGGACTACTGGGATGTAGAAAAAGTAGATATGAAGAAAAATGACATTTTCCTATTATCTGTCATTTAATACATGGAAAAGATAAATAATTCTTTCAATTTCTAAGTTTTTTTCCTTAATTCTTACATTCTGTTTCTCTTCCACCCTGGTGTGTCTCCATGATTTATAAGATCTCTTCATGCATTATGTATCTTTATATTTATTCAGTTGTTTTTATTTCTGTTTAAGAAGAGTATTGACAACAATTCCTAAATCAATGTGCATTAGAAATTATTTCAATGAGCTTTAATTTTTTACAAAATGGCTGAAACTGGATGCAAAATGCACAACTTTGTTTTATTCTCACACTATTGATAATAAAATGGATACTTTTTCTTGGAATGTAACTAGGAAGTGTAATGAATCTAAAATCTCATTTAATATCCATGAATCCAAAGTCAGTTTTTCTCTCTGCTTCATAAATTGAATATAACACATAATGGTGTCAAGCTATATACATACGTGAACCATTTTTATGAAAAATAACAGTGTTTAAGGGTAGCATAACATACTTTTTTGTGATTTTTGTTAAAAAGCTATGAGAATCACTGTGAATTAAAACCTTACATTGAAAAAAAAGGTAAGGAAAGCACTTCAAAAACAACAACAAAACTTACTAAAAATAAGTCCAGGCCATAAACAAATCTGTCTCAATTATTAAGCTATAAATTAAGTTTAAAAAACAATAATGTATTTGACCCAATAGATTCAATGATCCGTTAGTGCTCTAAGTTGTACTGAAAAAGACAAGGAGATATTGAAATGTCAGTAAAAATTCCATTTTGCAATACTCCAGCTAAACAAGAAAAGGCATTTGTCTTTGGCATCAAATTATTTGTCAAGAGGAAAGGTAGAAAAAAATAATTGACTCTATTAAAAAAAAGTGTAATCCAATTGACCATATTGGCTACAAGATGAAAGGTGTAGCAGGGGCTGGAGAGTGTCCCACAGCAAGATTCTCCAGTAAGACACAGCATGACACTTATTCATCCAATAAAATATGAGTGATGAGCATTACCTCATGTAGAAAAATTCTCATTGGTTACTCAGAGAAGGAAAAAAAAAAAGAAAAAAATCCTGGCAAATTGAATCTCATTGACATTTATACATATTTCAGTAGTAATGATTTTAATCTTGTTGTTAAGAAAGTCTTGTTAACTCTCTGTTCTGGACAATGTCAATTATTTCTTTGGCCTCTCTAGTTTGTTTTAGTCCCATGAGCAAGGCAGCTTCTGCTATGAATTTTCTCCTAGTCAGTGTAAGAAAAATAGAATCTAGCATTTCATTAGGTTATTATAGTGGTAGAAATGACTATACCTGTTTTAAACAATATGTAATCTAATATATAATTATATGTATTGAAATATACAGTTGATCATTTAAAAGTTCTATAGCATAATATATATAATATGTAATTACGTCCCTTCAAAATATTGTTCTGAGCTTTTTATTGTTTCATTCAGGTGCTTATATTCTTTTCATGAATGTACTTTTTTGTTAAGTATTTGCTTTTCCCAGAATTTCTAACATAAAGCCATCAATCATTCATGCAAAACAAACAAACAAACAAACAAAAAAGCTGAAGTAGTCTCTAAACTCTTCTTTTAATTTTCAGAAAACTGACATTGCTTGAATCTCTGGATAACTGGTCCTTTCAAAAAAGATCTTACTTCTTATATCACTTTAAAGACTTTTTTCTTTACTGAGCAACTAAGTTTGAAATAGAGACTCTGCTGACTTTTTAGGGTTTTAGCCAATAGTCCATCAAATCTTAAACTCTGAAGTGATTGTTTGACACTAAAGTTCAGAAGCTACAGAATAATTTCATGTTTTCTAAAAATACATAAAATTAAGAGAAAGTCAAAGAGCATCAGCATGCAGCATGTAATCATTACAACATAAATCTGCATAACTGCTGCAAAGAGGAGAGAGTGACACTTACCAAGGTCCTGCCAAGAGACATTTCTGGCTATCTTAGTTCTAAGACTCCAAATGCAAAGTCAAGCTGAGTTTGGACCAATATATTCACTTATACATGGAGATAAACAAATGCAAGTTCTCATATTAGAAATGTGAAGGTGATCAAAATAGTATTGACTGTGTTTAGAGTACTATTCCAAGGCATTTGAAAACTAACAAATGCCATTACCAATAATAGATCTAGCATTTCGGGTCCATATAAACCCCATTTATGAAGTAAGGAGGTGAATGAAACTGGGCGTATGATATGACCACTCTTTTTTAAGATTTAAAATTTAAAATAATTCTTGGACATATCAGGGGCAATTTATCTCTTAAAAATACAAAATATTTATTCTTTAATCAGCACAATTTGTTGAAGACATATATTCTGTGCCAGGCATTCTTTTATATACCTGAATGAAGTAGTGAATAAGACCAATAAGGGCCCCTACTCTTAAAGAGATAATGGGTAAAGGCATCAGAAACAATAAGTAACAAGTGAAACGTAATTTCAGACTGTGGTAAGTACTATAAAGGAAATGAAAAAGAAAATTGTGCAAAGGAGTGATTGGAAGATTGTCATTTTATATTGAGTAGTCAGGAGTGGCCTCCTGAACTTTGTTTGACTGTATGTTAATAACAATTGCAAACCAAGGGAAGATTTTAAACAGGAGAACATCATATCATTTACTTTATTTTTCCAAAGAGCACACTCCTTGACTCAAGGAGAATGAATCATAGGGTTCAGGGCAAGGCGTATGTGCCAATTTTAATGCAATGGACCCTCACTGGTAGCAGAGGAAGTGAAGAAAAGTGTCAGCACTTTGGATATATTCTGAAGGCAAAGTCAGGAAGATCTGTTGATGCATTGGGTAGCATGGGTGTTAAGGGGAAGCACGAGATGAAATGTTATTTCTAGATTTAGAAATCATTTGCACTTGGGTGGGTGATAGTACCTTTTACCGATCTGGGAAAGAATAGGGAAGAATATTTGTTTGAAGGCAAATTTTAGACACTCAAATAGTAATATCTGAAAGGCAGCTGATTATTCAAATGAAGACTCATTGAAAAGTTAGGGGAAGATATATTTTTCTGGGAGTCACTTCTATAGCTATTTAAAGCCATGAATTGGCTAGGTAGAACATGAAGCAAGAAAAGAGCAAATAGCACCGAACTCAGTGCTAAGGCTCTCCAACATGAACAGCTCAGGCAGAAGTGGAGAAGCAAGCCGAAGGGCCTGATTAGAAGTGGCCAGTGAGGCTGGAGAAAGAACAAGTGTCATGAAAGTTCTATTTATCTATTGATTCCATATAATAAATAATTTCAAAACTTCATGGATTGGAATACCTATCATTATATTGTTATGTCTCACGGTTTGGGGAGTTGACGGGGCTGAGACAAGAAGTCTTCACTCAGGTTTTTCTTGCAATCATATGGTGGCTAGTGCTACAGTTCTCTTGAAGGCATCCTCGAGCATGTCACATAACTAATGGTTAAAGCTGCCTCATAGGGACTTCACTCAAAACATCTCCCTGTGGCCTCCTCTTTGCGGCCTGGGCTTCCACAGAGCACGGCCATTTGATTACATGGACGAAGTTCCTATCAGAATGTGCCAAATATATCTATATTTTTACAACCAGACTGATATTATTGACAAATAAGTCGGGTTATATCATACATCTGCTCAAAATGTTTGAATGACTTCCCATCTTCTTTAGGTGAAGCCAAAGTCTCTACTTTAGCCAACAATGACCTTCTTTACCTTGCTTCTCACTCTCTCTCTAACCTATTTCCTACCTCCCTTTCTCACCCCCCCCCATTCAGATTGCTACTCGACACTTCAAAGAAACTTCTCACATCTTGCCTGTTTAGAAATACCACACTGCACACATTTCCTCTTCTTCTTTTCTCTTGTATTTTTCTTGATGACACTTATCCCTTTCTAACATATGATGTAGTTTTCCTACTTATTTTGTAAATTCATCATTCTTCACCTGCATGCAAGTTCAAGAGTAAATAGAAGTTTAGTCAGTTGTATTTGCTGCTGCATACTCAATGACTAGCATGATGCCTGAGCTGTAGAAGGCCTTCTGTACAAATGGGCTGAATGAATATACCAATGACATCTGGAAAACCAAAGCAAATAAGGAAATGAATGCCAGAATCTAAAGAAACAGACCCGTATTGAAAAGATTTTAAATTGGATTAATAAAGCACATTTCACATTTTTCCTCCTGGCATTATATTATTTATTTATTTACCTCTACAACATTTGTTAGTTCATTTAAAATCTGTCCACCAGAAAACTGAGCAATATTCTTCTATGTCCTTCTGCCATTGTTCCATGAAGTGGTATTTTAATTTTATCTGGAACTGTTCCATCATAGAGCCGAGAAAGTTCTACAAAAGCCTCAAAACAACTAGAAACATGGTACTATGTGTAACCTAAAGGGTAATTAATATTCATTATTAGGATAATGTGAAGTAAGAAAAGTAAAGAGGAATGCAGTTAAGTGTGCTTATTTATACTTTCTTCCACTACAGATTTACAAAATCACACTGAACCTGACAATCCCCCAAATTAAATTGGCAAAGCAATGAATACCCACCAATGTAACAGTTTATTACAGTTTTCCTTCCAGACATTAGAGGACTCATGTCCCTCCCACACGAAGCCTATCATTATAATAAGCCTTCCAAGACCCCCCAAAATCTTTTCTCATTACAGCTTCAGGCTCAGGCTTGAGGTCCAGAATTCTGTCATCTAGACTTGGTCCATAGGCGGATGAGTCTGCTCAGGTTCGCTGCTCCTAGAGTGTGCTTCTTGGGTGGAGGGGCTTGTGACATCCGTTCCTCAAGCAACAAGCAGAAAACAGTGGGACAGAAAAAACCAATAGACATTTACATGGAAAAAGCAGTGGAAGCTAAGATATCAGCAGTTGCTGCTTTATTTTATTCTAAACTTCTTATATTTTTGCTTTTGGAACAAAGAATGCTCCTTGATTATGCTGGAAATGGTTCTTTGCAACCTTTAACACTTCTTGCTGGGCTCTCGGCTATGTCCACCAAGTGACTCTCTCCCCCTCATAAGAAATGACTGATGTTCGCAGATACAGAGCTTTCTCATCTTGTTTCCTGCCTGTAATGCATTGAAGGCCCAGAGGCTTCATTGTCAGATGTCTATTCCTTTTTAATCTAAAGTTTTCGGTGCCTCTGTCGATATGGTGCTCTTAAAAATGTTGAGTTTCCCATGTATCTTATCTTATGAGATGTTACTCCATTGGTTAAAATAACACTTTCAAATCTAGTCATTATTTACATTAATGTGCAAGGCAGGACACTATAGAACAATTTTCTTATGATTCTTAGTAGTCCTTTGACTGGGCGGAGAGTTGCACTTTAAATCTTTCATGGGTATTAACATGGCATTTTCTGCTATCCCTTAATTTGATCTTTCACCCAAGGCCATGTTACACTGACAGTACCCAGCGCTGACTATTTTTTCTAAGGTCATTTATAATGTGTGAACTTTTATCAGTAGGAGAAGAACCAGTGAATACTAATCATTTTTATTTTTCATTCTAGCAAGTCTGGCTACATTATAATTCCTCTAAATTCTGCTTCAGAATTGAATAAATATACCATAAAAGAACTGTTACAACAGAGGCCTAGAGATCTAAAGATGACTTCAAGCTCAGATATGAGACATATGTAGAGAAAGACGAATCCTGGAGTAACTATTAGGATGACTGAATCTCATGCCCATACCCTTAGTTGACAACATAATTTCGCCATTTTAAAAATGACAGTATCCAGAGGGAAGAGGGGAGGGAATTTCAGGGAAAAAGGGAGGGGATTATAGGAACAAGTATAAAGGACACATGGACAAAAACTAAGGGGGGTGGAAAGGGGAAGGAGGTGGGGAGCACTGGGGGGTGGTCTGGGATGGGAGTAAAAGACAGAAAACTGTACTGAAAAACAATTAAAAAAAAAAAAGAAAAAATTAAAAAAAAAAAAATTCCAAAGGCCATTTGGACCTAAAATACAAACAGATGAAAAGACATGGTACTATAAACCTTTGAATTTCAACACTGGCTCTTCTTTAGTTTTTTAATTATTAAGTTTGAGATTTAATTTTAAACAAATGTGATCCATTAGTATGTTTCTATTCTAGGTGAATTGGGAGGTTGGAGATTCAGAATTCAGAAAACCCGGAACTTACCCCCCAATTTTCCTTTAACCTGAGAATCATCCAGCTACATCCTTTTGGTGTAAAGATTTGTTTCTAATGTTACTTTTATCTCCAAATTTCTACCATTTTTGTAGCCAGCCTTCTTTTTCTTTTTAGT
>PVKM010029314.1:0-17840 GCA_004027735.1 Carollia perspicillata | reverse complement strand
AACATTTCCTAAAGGAAAAGGACAAGAACATTAATAGAATACCACTATACAGAAACAAAGTTAAAATATTGTGTGTAGAAAGGGTGTTAAAGGTCAACCTTTAAGATCACAAAAGCAATAAATTCTAAGTTTGAAGTTGAAACATGGGTCTTAGAGTTTCCCATAGTTCCATATATTTCTCTTTGGGTTAAACAATTTTTTAATGTTATTCTCCTAACCTTCGAGCACAGGACGTTTGCTAGAATTGAATGTTTTAGATTCTTAGCAGTAACACTATGTTTGCATAATACTTCATCCTTTTTTCAGTGGCTTTCACATTTATGATCTTATTTGAGAGCCTTTGCGGCTTGTTCAATGGTCTTCTCATTAAATCACATCACCTCTCCAGCAACTCTTCCATTCCCCTTGTGAATGAGAAGTACACCTTAATTGTAACCATAAATAATTCTATGTTTTATGATTGTGCTCGATGGATTATTGATTACTGAATAAAAATGCAGAACAATTTGAAAATGGCATACAATAGACATTTAAATCGACTTTCTACAAGTTTCTATCTGTGTCGTCCAGGGTTTCTGGTATATTAGCGCTGTCTCTGCAGCAACAGCTTGGCACCTGCTGACCCTGAAATCATGGAAGCTGAATTCACATAAACTCAATAACAGTGCAGGGTGCATGTGCTCGCAGTAACAGGGTGATGGCTTTCTTTTTCCTTTTCATGTTTTGGTAAACTTAAACACTGTAATAAAAAACATCATATACTGTAGCATAATAAATAAGAGAACTATGGAAATTTTTAAAACAGAACAAGCTAACACTCAAGACAACTAAATTCTTTCAATTATAGATCATTCTTTGTAGACTGCTCAAAGAAACTTGTATGTTTTCAGACTTTTGTATTACTTGACTACACAATGTACTGACAGAAGATGAGGCCTAACAACTCTTATATTTAGGATGCAGGCCCCTTAATTGAGACATTACTGGAGAAGAAAAGCCACTAAAGCATTTTAATCATAACTTTCTAATTTTATCATGGGTTCATATAGCTTTTAAAAAAGTAAAGAGAAATGACCAAGTTGCATGTCAGCTATACATCATTATTGCTGAAGTATAATTCTATAATAAATGCTAACTAAAAACAATCTCAATTTTGCAAACTAATTCTGTAGATTAAAAATGATTCTATAATTGAGAAATGCATAGTTTAAACTCACTGATATAAGATGCCAAGGCCACAGAATACAGAGGAAAAAAACAGTAGGCTATGGAGCACACTTTCATTTATAAGGAAATGAAAAGTTACAAAAATATGATTTGTCACACAATACAACATTATTGAGAACCACCTAAATGTTGTAATCACTTAATGTTGTAAAGTAGGCTGGCCTTAGAAGATACAGAAATACAAATGCCTTTTCCTTTCAGATGGCAACATCAACTTATTTATGGGTTAACTGTTACAGTTATTAAAACACAAAATTCAACTAAGTAAATTTGAAGATTTGATTGGCTTTGTTTAGCAATTCATGAACTGGGCAATGTCTCATCCAGCAGGCAGAAGGGCACTGACAAGAGTTGGTCAAAATAGGTTATTACAGGATGAAGAGTAAGGTAAGGTAGCTGTTGACAAAAGAAAATAAAGGATTTTTTTTATTCAAGACATCTTTTGGGGGAAGGGAATGACCAGGTTTTTTGTTTTTTGTTTTTTTTTTTAGTACAGATTACATTTTTTTTTCCTGTGGGGTATAAACAGGGCCCATGTGATAGATGGCCTCATTGGTATTGACTGGAAAATTCTAGACTGGTTGATTGAGACTATGTTTCTGGGAGAGTTTGAAAGAGCAGTTAGGTCAGGTCTTAAATCTATCATGGGTTTGCTGTTATGGGCCTTATCACTAGTGGTGCCATTTTGGGCTCATGATTTTCTCTTTAATGGTTAATTTTATGATGTCACTTTCCATGTGTTCTTATAGGTGTCTTGTTTTCTATCTTCCCCATTACCATATCTCCTGACTTATATTTTCATGAAACTTTATTTTATTATAAATGGATTGTGAATCTCAGAAAACTTAAATCAAGATTACTTTTCCTCCTAATACATTCATGTATAGCCTTCTGAATGATGTACCTTTTCAATTTAATTTCCACAAAGATAAATAAGAGAAAGAAAACAAACCTATTGTAGCTGTGGTTTTGGTCTACATATAAAAGCTGATTTTAAAACATTTTTATCAACAATTTTTAAATAGTAGTATGAGAAAAATAATATTACATTTTTTACTCTGGCTATTATTTAAAATAATAGCATTACTTATAATATTATTTGATGCTTAATTTATGTATAATATATTAGCTAATATATTATGTTAACTATTGTTAATTAAACATAAATATTATATAAATGTTATAGCTGATATTTATATAATGTTTACAATATGCTAGGCACTATGTTAAACATTTTACAGGCATTTTCTCCTTCACCTCACAACAGCTCTAAGAATTGAAAATGATTTATTATTACAAATTTATTGATAAGAAAACCTACTATTAGTAAGGAAGGTCACATTGCTAGTGAATGATAGAACTGGGAATAAACTAAAAATTGGTCATCGATCTCCAGAACCTTTATCCACACTCTTTCCTTAAGTAATAAGTTGTCATTTTGTTTGTGTGTGTATGTGTGTATGGTGTGTGTGTTTTCTATATCCTTATCATGATTATATTAAACTATGTATTCATACTCTGTCTACTCTCTTTCTCTCAAATTATATAATTTTTAAAAATCTAGGTTAATGGGACATTTAAGATACTTATGTTATTTAAGGTAAAGCTTATCCCAGCTATACAAATTCAGGTGAGTTTTTTTAAACCCTCCTTAGCAATTATTTACCAGGATAATCACAAGGAATGACTGTTTCTTAGACTCATGATTGCAAAATATTGTTGCTAGTACTAAGGTGTCCAATTCTGTAATCTCTAGCAGTCAGCTTTTATTCTCCTGTAAATTGAACTTGAAATGGTTTTTGAATTGTTAAGTCAGTAACTCTGCTTTAGAAGGCTAACATTTTAATTGACTGTATAACAACTGTCACCCCCTGTTTCTTATCTAGTGTACTTATTTGTGTAAGAAAGAAGCATCCTACACACAGTATTGATTTTAGAAATGAAGTAGTGGTAGCTCTGTTGATCTTCGGTTTTGTATTGGTCATGGTGGTTGACTCCATGACATTTATTTTCTATTTCTCCACTATTAATTTAGGCTGTCTTTGTAACCCCACCTACCTTGCCAGAGATTTAGCAATAGAGCTGGGACCTAACCTCTGTCTACAAGGTATAAGTGGAAACCTGCTAGGATGAGAGCAGAGCTGATGAGCTTTCTGTTTCCTAAAATAGAGAGAGATGATGAAATCCCTTTTGTGGTACTGCAGCAGTTGTCTTGCCAACCTTAAGTGTCAGAGGCCCTCAACAATTAGCACCAGAGCCTGGAGAGCAGAAAAGAATGCAGGTCTTTGAACCAATCCTGAAAACACCTTGCATTTAGACTGTTAGGTGAGACTGAACCCTTCATTATTATTTGTATCTTCTTGTATTCTTTGTATTATATATATTTTTGAAAACATATGCATTTTCAGGACTGCGAACCATATGTTTGTGTGATGTCAGTACCACATCCACATTCACATCCTGAGTGGCCATAATGAGACCTTTCAGTCTGCTGCAAAGATTGATTTTTATCTAGAACTGTGACATAATGCTGTATTAGTCCAAGACCATATCTCAATATATTAAGACATTTTATTACAGAGCCTAGACTCAGGTTTTTTTTTTTAGTAGTTATTAGTGGTCATGGTTTTTAACTCATGTCACAAATATTTATTTAACAGCAAATTTATTCAAGATCCTGTAAGGAAAATTACAATGAATAAGATGAAGCAGTAGCCTTCAGAGCCACACGTTAGGGAAGGAAGCAAGTTGTCAGTTAGGAGTGAGTACAAAGTACTATGGGATTCACAATGTGGTGATTAATAATCTAGTCTACAACATTAATGGAAGATTTCCAAGAGAAGTGCCTTCCAAGCTTAGACTGAAATAGAAAAAAACTGAGTAGAATACAGCCAAATAAAATGACATGGCATTTAATTTGCATACACAAACACTCAGAGAGTAGGGACAGCAAAACTTATTGAACGATATAAAAAAAGTCAGTATGACGAAAGCATTCAGTTAAGTGACAGAGGCTGGGACAAGATGGCAAGGGGAAAGATGAGGCTGGAGAAGTCGGTAGGGAGGAGAGAAAATATTACAAAGGGAAGCTTTTAAAGCCTCAGTATGAAATTTGTGCTGTTACCTGTATAAAGGAAGAAATCACTAGAGAGTTTTATAAAAGGATTGACACACATATATTTGTATTTTTTTGGGAAAATATCCTTTACTTTTCTGTGGATGGAATGGGAGTAGACAACTGTAGAGCAGAGATGTCTGCCAAACATTTGTTAAGAGTTGTTGAGGCAGGAAACGGTGTGTTCTGAACAGAGGCTGTAGCTTGGGAAAAGAGAGAGGCAGAGGAATTTGAGCAGTGTGATCAGAATAGTCATTAAGCAACTGAACGGCAGTTCATTAAACGAGCCGCCCTGGGAATCACAAGAATATAATAAACCCATGGAAATAAATGAAATATCTCAGCAATATAAAAAGAAAAAAAATAAAATAAAAAAGAACTAAGGTCGGGTCTTTGAAAAATGAAAACACTTAGGAAAGGCAAAAGTAATAAAGACAGTCCAAATAAGCAAATAAAAAAGCTAAAAGTTGTAAGAGTTAAGAGAAAACAGTATTTCTTGAAAGTGGGAGGAGAGGAGTGTCAAAGGCAGTGCTAGTTGATGTGAGGGAAAATTTAAAACTGGGAAGTGTTCAATGGTTTTAGCAAAAACAAGGTCATTGGTGACCTGGGGAATAACAGTTTCAGTGGAGTACTGTGGGAAGAATGCAAATTAGTAGGGAGGTTAGGAATAAATTAGAGGAAAATAAGGGGAGAAAAAACTCAAGCTACTAATGTGAAGGGAGCAAGAGAAGGTATTAAGTAGAGGGGACAACTAGCGTCGGCCAAGCACTCTGCACTGATGTATGAGTTGTCAAGAATCCTGACCATGTCCCCAAGAGCTGTCAGTGCAAACTGGGACTTATGCACACATATATACTGTTTATCAGACACAGATTGGTACCTGTTTTGCATTTAGAATGATACTTAAACTACAACAGCATGCTGACTCAGCACACTGATTCATGCTTGATGGAGAGTTTCTCTCAAGTATGCATGCAAAGTGCCCTGTTAGGCGCACAGTCATTCTTCAGTAAGCGCCCACGTGACGCAGTTAAGGACCGGGTCTGTTACTCTTAGGTTGCCTCTCATTTTGTGAAAGTCATCTCAGATCTTTAGTTTTCTTTGCTTGTAATTTTTCCCCACTAATGCCAGTGTTATATTAGTGTAAGAAGAAGTTATATCGTTATTTGAAATAATTCAATTTAAATATGTTATCTTTAAATGTTCTTTAGGATAAACATTATTGGAATACATCATTTTTATGAAAAACCAAATTAGATGACTTTTGAAACTGAATTGTATGTACTAAATAAGGAATTTTAATCTTATCACAGCTTCATGCCTTTCATTATTTATCACTATTGCTACTATGATAGCATACATTATTTTGAATACAGAAAATAAATAATTATTATCAAGTATCAAGAGAGCCTAGAATGTCCAGTTTGAGATAAAAGCACTTAATCAATTTCAAAATCTCTACACTGTAATAAACATAAATATTAAGAAATAATCACAAACTGTTGAAACCATAATGAAATAAAAATAACATAGTTGAGTTGTTCTTTAACTGATTTCAATAGTACAAATGCTAGAAATATAATTTATACATATACTTACTAAGTATTATTTTATAGGAAAAACTTATTATGAGAAATTATATAGCTAAAAAGGAAAAAATAGTTATTTTAATAAACAAAATTTATGGATACCATTAGATGCTCATATTATACATATTTAGAAAGAAAATTCCTAATCATAATAAAAATAACAAACTGTAAAATAAATAAAGTTGCATTCTTCTGCTTTCTTGTTACTACAGGCATGTAACTCACCCTTCTCTTTAGTCATAGTAGAAAGAAAATGTCCTGGAGTTTACCAATAAGCCATCAAGGCCATGGTGAAATCTAAAAATCCAGAGGGAGATTAGAGGTTCCACCCACTGGAACGCAGCAAGGCTGTCACTTATCAAAGGCTGCGCCTTTGGAGTCCTTGTAATAAAGGTCTGAGGAGTAAAACTAATGTGCCATTAACATCAAAGTGTCTGCCAGCCTACAGCATGGCTTTTGCTTTAAAAATGTTGAGTATCAACCACCTGGCTTGCTTCCAGAGTCTTAGTTGCTCATGGGGTAAGCTCTGAAACTTTATCATAGTTCCATGAAAACAGACGACTGGCATATAAGTGTATTATAGAGAAAATTGTTTCTTGTGAAATAGCATTTTCTTTTCTAAAACCTATTTAATTTGCATTGACCAACAAGGGTATTATTGGTGCAAAATACCGAATGTTCCACCACAAATAATACAACATAGAAATCTAGATCTAAAAATCCAGAACAGAATAACCTAAATTTCTCAGTCACTACATGTATCCTTGAGTCCCTACACCATTGCTGGGTATTGCGATTGTTTTTTTCCTATAGTTTGTGGGATCTTCACCATTTAACATGTAGGTAATGCCAGTTATTTATTTCTGTATAGCACCAGAGAGTGCTTCTCCACATAACATCAAATAACATCCCACAAGTTCTCACTGGAGAACCTCATTATTTCCTATCATCCAGCATGTCCAAATAGTTCTTTTTCTTTTCTTTTTTATATAAATAAATATGTACATACATATTTACTAAATACCAAGTGAGCAGGGGACTACTCTTTATTCTGAACTCTTTTTCACTAGGTTAAAATATCAAATTTAGTAAAACTTGTGTATGTTTTACTTCATTCAATCACACTGCTGCCTTCTGAGCTGGGTGAAGAAGAGAGAGAAAAAGGTCCAAGGACATATAACCAGGGTGGGGCAAAAGTAGGTTTACAGTTGTGAGTATGTGAAACTCAGTTTATTCTTGCATTATTATTTATTAATTGTTGTATTATTTCCCATGCAAACAGATAAACCTGCTTTTTCCCATGCTATACATGGTCAGTGGCCTAGGCAGGGTTTAAACTAGAACACACTGGACTCAGAGCTTTGCACTCAGATACTCTGCTTCACTGCAATCTCTTCCAGATATGACCACACTTGAAACACTTGGTGAGATGTCTTACGTCGAATGTGTTTGACAACTTTCTTGAGTCACTTTATGAGTTCTTAGTGAAGCAATAATAATGACAGAAACCAATGTTCTTGAGCTTATAATGATTTGTTACATAGACATAGAATTTTAATTTTTCCCGTAAATAATTAGAGAAGTGGGACTATCTTGCTGAACTGTGAAACATTAGCAAGTCATTTACACACTATGAGCTTTAATTTGAATTTAAACACTTTGAACATCTAATATTTGCCTTTTTAGAAGGCTGCTGTTTGAGATCGAATAATACAATTAATGTACATGTTTATTGTCAATTATCAATTTCTATCAAAATGCAAAATAATGCCATTATAATGTTACCAAAATGAAAATTAGAATTTTACCAAAATGAAAATTAGAATTTTACAGTCTCTATAAGTTGGGCAAATCTAATAAAACTTCAAATAAGAAATATATGAATACATTTTAAGTTACTTATACATTTTCAGAAATAAAGTCAAATACATATATTCTGAGGTTTTCAGTTCCACTTAGTGACATAAAAGAATTATTTATTTGCATGTAGATTATGATGATTCTTGTGTATATTTGGTTTCCAGAATTAGCTTATTCTTTGTTGAATTAAACATTCTACTCGACAGTAAAGCAATTTCCTTCTAAATGTTACATAGGTAATTAGATGTCCAGAAAATTAGAAAGGCAGAGTATAACCTGCCAGTTAGGTACACGTATATAATAAAGCAGGGCTTTTGCATACACCCCAAGGGTATGCGAACCTATGAAAAAGAAATCAAAATATGTTTGAAGGGTGTTGCCTAAGGATAAGTCGTCTCTTTGAGCATAAAGATTACTTGGTGCCAGAAACATTCTCTTTTTAATGATGTGGCAAATATCACCTGGGCCACTTCCTGGCAAATAATTTGCTAAAAGAGCTATTTTAGAAAGTTGTTATTAGTGGGAAAAATCTGATTTATACTTTTTATAGATTTCTAACATACTACATCTGATTAGTAAAGTCATCAATGATACTAAAACTCCAGGTGTGCATTTTTAGTAGGTTTTTATTTCAATTTGACCAGGCTCTTCTAGCACCGTACTGCAGTAGACATCCATTACTGCTCATGATTTTTGACCCAGAGAAAATGCGGTGACGGAAGGGATGACCTGTTCATAATGTAATGGAAATTACTTTTCCTGTTTGGCACACGGATTAGGAAGGAAGTTTAAAAAAGGTTTGGGGGAGGGGAAAGGGAGTGTTTCAGGTGTATAGTCATCTATTAAAAGTCAAATTTCTACAGACATCTTTGCTACAAATATGAGGAAATAAATTACTCATTATATTTTGCTTCACACTGGCTGCTGTGCCTCAGTGGATTGAGTGCTGGCCTGTGAACCAAAGAGTCATAAGTTCGGTTCCCAGTCAGGACACGTGCCTGGGTTGTGAGCCAAGCCCCAGTTAGGGGCATACAAGAGGTAATCATGTATCTCTCACACACTGATGTTTCTTCCTTCTTTCTTCCCCACTCCTGTCCCCTTTCTCTAAAAAATAAAATAAAATAAAGTAATGTAAAGTAAAGTAAAATAAAATAAAATCCTTTTCTTTATCTTGCAGGGGCACAGGTGAAATTCCTTCTGTGTTGCTCAGAAGTTTTTGTTATTTTCCCCACTTTGGAATGTTCCCACATAAACACATGAAAGTACAATTTATTGTTGCCTTTTCAGTTCTTTTTCCTGATCACAATAACAATATATTGGCATCATCAGCATCTCCTTTGTGACAACTTCTGATCTTCTACTACATAATTAGATAACTTACACAAGACACATTTTGTTTTCTCCCAAAGATAACTAGTTGAATTGAAGTTCATTTATACAAGCATTGTAATTTAAGTGCTAATACCATCTTTGAGTTAAAGGATGAGTGAAATTGAAAAGGTCAAAACCTATTTGACTTCCTTTAAAATGCCTGATAGCTTGTTTACTTGAATTTATTTTATTTGAAATGCCAAGACATTTGCCCTTTTCATGTAGATTGTAGGATTCTTCATTAATATTGTTTCTGACATCTATTCATTCCAAAACATTAAACATTGCCCAGTACAGCTATGTGTTTAGAAAAGTCAATTAAGGGGTAGATCCTACATTCTATAGCACAGTCTGATGAGTGGAAACCACCACTTATAAACACATAATAGCCAACATTTTTAGTGCTTTTTAACTTATTCAACACACATTTATAAGCACTTTTATTATATGTTAGGCACGTTCTAGGATCTTGGCACACATCAGTACATAATACATCTAAAATTCCCTGCCTACCGCCCAAAGTCAAATCTACGCAATGGGATATACAGATGATATATTGTGGATCGTACACTTAAAATTTATGTAATTCTATTAATCAATATCATCCAATAAATTTAGTAAAATTAAAAATTTTCTTCCCCTCATGGGAAGCTTTAATATTAATGAGGAAAAATTACAATATTTTAGAGTATAATCAATAAGATAGAATTTTCTTTTCCCTTGAGAAGTTGCCAGGGCGTAGGTGGGTGGGGATGCACGTGGGGGACGCATGCTTTTCTTTCTGCAATAAGGACAATATTTGCGGTGCGAATATTGAAGAGAATATATATAATCATATTATAATTTTAACACTGTTTTTGCTACAAATTAATATAAAAGCTAATATTTTGCTTATATAAGTAAAGTATAATACTGTTTCCTACTGTATAAAACACATTCTTTTTCATCGCTTTCATCATGAAGCTTTTCCTGACTATTACCGACAGAAAGCTATTTACTTTATCCTTAAAAACTTTTAACCCTTTAAAAAATCTCTTCTGTGATGCCCATTTTGTTTTTAATTGTATGCTTTCTTAGACTATTATTATATTTCAAGCTACTTAAAGTTAGAAACTATGCAAGAGTCAGGATTGTATTATCTCTGGGATCTTACAGGTCATGGCTCATGCCAAATTGATATTTACTGCATTAAGTTGAAATGTAACCAATCTAAATTAAGTATTAGACAAAAGAATGTACATGATACTCTTTATTCTTTATCCTTTATCTAATTCCCAACTTGAATTTCAATATAATTTTGAATGTCATGTATTTGGGTCCACATAAATATCTTAATATTTCCTACAGCCTCCCAATGTATTTGATACAGAACTATAGTTTCAGATTTCCATAAATGAACTGTTTTCCCCAAGAAGATAGAAAAAAGTCATAATAAGCTATGTTCATTGTATTGATATAATATTATTTTTAACATCATCCCTACAATTTATGTTTTAGAAATGTGTGCTTCTAAAGTCATCTGTATTATTGTATTGTATTATTGTATTTTGTGAACATGTACACCTTTATTATTGTGTGAGAGACTACAACTACACTATATTAAATTATTTTTATTTATAGCTCTATTATTCATTTGCTTTCCAATATATTTAAACTTCTATGGTTTTTAATATTCAGGTTGTTCATGAATATATAGATAATACCACTTATAGTATATGAAGCAAAATTATAAAAAGCGTCAAGCTAATTATTTTTCTCTTTTTAATCTCGAAGCATTTCATAATCTTTCTAGACAGAAGAAGCTACAAGTTCACATCTTCTCAACAATGGCTTTGATAATCCCTGATATCATTCATTAGCTAGTGTTTGTTATTTCCCTGAGGAGTTTGTCAGTTGACAGGCTTAGTCTGTTTAGTCTGACTTTGTTGATATTAATGAGAATTAATTCTCCTAGCTGTGCTGAATATATAACTATTGTAATGACATATATCTAATTGTTCCTTGCTGACTAAATGATTTTTTGTTGTTGTTTTAAATAGGAGTCTTACATACATAAAAAGAAAGCATTAGGATTTACTGGCATAAGAAATCAGTTTTAGAAATACAAATCATCATTCCTTCTGTTTCAAAGAGAAAATTTAAGGAATAATATAGTGTTAACTCTACTAGAGTGCAGACAAATCCTGTGAATGTTAAAATTACCCTTGTTTCTTTTTTTTCTTCCCCCAGATTGATTTTAAATGCTTCCTCTGGTTGAAAGCTCCAGGAACTCTCTTTTGGAGTTTAAAGCTCTCATAATTTAAGTCAAAGATATTTATTTCATCGGTTTAAAAAATACTTTTTACAGAAAGCATTTATTGTGTGTATTTTAGATTTTAGATAAAATAGATGTAAAAAGACATCTTAAATTAAAATTATATATACATGGTTTTAAAATTAGAGCAGAGCACTCAGATACAATTTTAGGCTATTGACCTTTTCTGATCTTCCTGTTTCTATTCAATGAGCTTCCCTGAGGAAAATTTAATTGAATCCCTTCGGTTTCATCTTCCTTTTCTATTAGATTTCTGTTTTCTTGTCTGCTGGACAGTAGATAGAAGTGATGGATATGGACGTGCAGCTTTCAAAGAAAACTGGAGCCATGTGGCTCAGAGCAGGGTCCATGTGTTATTCATCCTTTGTCCCCTTAATGTCTAACTTCGTGCTTGACACAGTGCAGTTCTGTAAACGTTTCTTGAGGTGAACAAACTGTACAAGGAGGTCATGGGCCAGATCTCACGAATCAACATGTTATTGTATTTGAAGAAAGAGCCATGCAAGAAATATGAGTTATAGATCAGAAACTTGGAATATAAAGTTCTAGTCTAACATTAAGATGTGGAGTAATTAGGGCTTATGTTTCTTGATATCCTACTACATCATTTAATTCCATTATGGACTAATAACACTAACTTTTTATTTTATTATTCCTTTCCCATGTCATGAACACAAAATAATGTTTTCAAATCAGGAGAGAATCCTTTGGCTCAGATACCCCTATTTTTGCACTGAATCTTCTAAAATACATATACTGAACTGTTATGAACACTATATTCAAATTCAGACTAATAAGAAATATTAATTATGCAATGTTAAGTAAAAATAATAAGGATAATACAGTGTACTCATAGCTGTGTTTATCAAAGACCTAAGTCTGAAAAAACTATTCTATGTGCACATTAAAATACTAGGACTATGATATTGGACCTATCAAAATTTCATTTACATGAGTCATTTCATTAAATGACTAAGTCATTTGAAATGTCAATCATTTTATCCTGAAGAAATTGTGTCTGACTCCCAGACTCTACGCAGAAGCATTTTTGAAATCCTCTAATGAGACTTTGGAATACATGTTAACATTTAGAAGAGTGTGGCAGCAGTGGCCAGGACCAGGACATTATATCTCCACCTGTAGTTACTACCTGGGTGAGGGAGTTGTCCCTGGGAGAGGTGTAATTAGAGGACATGAAGAAGCACCTCATCTTTATTAGTGCCTGAGGCAGGCTTCTGGGGCCATATGAATGGAAAGAACAGTGGCACGGACATCTCTGAAAATATTAAAATTATGAGCCAATACTTGTAAGGAACAAAATGATAATAGCCAATGAAAACAAGACTATATCATAAATACTCTTGTTACATTTCCTGGAGAAAAGAAAACAAAATGGGAAGTGATTTGAGGAGACTAGCGATCCTAAAATGAGTAGGTTAGGGTGATCCAGAGGAAGGCATTTTTATATGTTAGTTTGCTATTAGCATAATAAGAGAAAACGTATTATGTATGTTTTATTTTATTTATTTTTATATTTATTGAATTTATTGAGGTGACATTGGTTAATAAACTTATACAGGTTTCAGGTGTGCATAATACCATCTATACATTGTATTATGTGTTCACCTCCCCAAGTCAACTTCCATTGTCATGTACTTCCCCTGTACCCTCTTATACCTCCTTCCATCTTTTTTTTCCCCTCTGGTAGTCAAAACAAAAAAAGAAGTATAGACACGGACAAATTATATATGTTTTTAAAATGCATGGGAAAATTGGGCATTATTTATACTAAAATAATAAAAATATTTGTGTCATGATGCTGAATTACATGTATTTTTCTATTGTTCACATTTTCTGTAGTGTAGTTAGATTATTCTTCTCATTAAATAATAATGTATGTGTCTGTTTGTAATAGAGACTTAAAAGAAACCAATGAATGCCATGGCAGGTGTGGCTCAGTTGGTTAGGGCATCCTCCCATAAACCAAAGGTCACAGGTTCAATTCCCGGTTGGGGCACAAGCCTGGATTGAGTGTCTGGTCCCCAATCAGAGCACATACAATTGGATCGATGTTTCTCACATTGATGTTTCTTTCCCTCTTGTTTTCCCTCTCCTCTCCTCTCTCTAAAATCAATGAGCACATCTGTGGGTGAATGTTTTTTGAAAAAGGAACAATGAGGGTAGTCAAAAAAAGTACCCTGGTTCAAATGATGTATGCTCTGACAACTTCTGTGTCTTGTTTCTATTTATTTGCCTCTCCATCTAACATGTCCTCAGTGTTTCAGATGATCTTTGAGCTCATCATATCCTTGAAATTCTAAATGTAAACATTTGGAACAGATTTAAGATACACAATATAAAAACTCATTATTTTGACTGATGGTAGGAAAATGACTACTGTCAGGCAGTCGAGCTCCTGTACAAAAACTAAATATAGCCATGCACTGTATAATGACTTTTCAGTAAACGACAGATCACATATACCACGGCGGTCCCATAAAATTATAATAGAGCTGAAAAATTCCTATCACTAGTGGCATCATCGCTGTCATAGGGTCACACTGCAGCACACTACTCACTACATACACATTGTGGTGATGGTGGTGTGAACAAATGCACTGCTCTGAGAATCATGCATAAGTACTGTATACAATTAAGTACATACAATTAAGTACAGCGCCTCCTACATGATAATGATTATAAACAACTTTGTTACTGGTTTATGTTTTTAGTATACTATACTTGTTACCATTACTTTAGAATGCACTGTTTCTACTTATAAAAGAGATAATTTGCTGTAAAAGAGTTGCAGGGTTGTGCTGACAGCAGACTCATGTATCTTGTGTTTTCCACATCTCTTCATTGCACCATTTTCTCTTGTGCCTGACTTAAACTTGTGTTGCTTTAATTTAGTGTATCTTAAGTGTACAGTGTTCTTAAAGTCTACAACAGTGTCCACAAATGTCCTAGACCTTCACATTCACTCAGCAGTTACTGACTGACTCACTCAGAGCAATTTCCAGTCCTGTAAGCTCCATTCACTGTTAAGCACCCTCTGTGATGTTCACAGAAAATGAAATTGTCTAATGGTTAATTTCATGAAATGTATCCCTATTCTGCCCCTGACTGTATGCCTTGGACTCCAGTAAGAACATAATTATCTCTCTTACATCCGTTTTGTGAAATATTACTCCCTTGAATATTAGCGGTAATCCTGTTTACGTCTATGGGAGAATACATAGTTTGCAGTATTTCTACTGACTTTTTTCACTCCTGTTTCAATTTTTAAATATAAAGTCTGAAATAATCTGATTTGTTTTAAAACACTTAAACAACTGACTTTCTTACAACACAAAGGAAGTGATGCTTGTCTGGTAAAGGTAACGGTGCAGATATTTAATTTGAGTGCTTGAACCTTGTCATCAAACGGTTCAGAACATTTAAACTGTGTACACATCAGAGGGTTGGGGATGTGCGTGAGCATGAGGAGAAGGATAGGAATTTTAAACAGTTGGAATGGAAGAGGTTACATTTTATATCTAAAGCATTTTACCATCAGTAATATGTTTATTTTCAGAAACTGTAAGGCTCCATCTGCCATTCCTGCCAAAGTTGAAGGAAAACTCAGTTTATCAAAAGAAAAATAGGCAAGTCCAACATAAGCTTTAAAAAAGAACTATAACATTTGAATACTTGATTAGAATTCCAACACATTAAAGTCATTTGTATACAAAAGAGTATTTCAGTCTCAGTTTTATTTTCACTATCTTCTAACCTTTTTTAGAATACCAAATCACTTTTTCTTCCATCACATTTTATGAGATTTATATGATAATTCAGTGTGAATTTTCAGTAGAAACTCTCTTCTAAGTATAATTCTAAAAAATCTAGGGACTTATCAGAAACCAAAACAGAATCTTCTCTTGTGATGCTTTGTGTTATAGTAAATATAGGTGGAAAATAACAATTACATAAGGTTATGACAAGTATTGGGGGAAAAAATAAAGGAAGATAAGGAGACAGAGCACCTGTTTTAGGTGATATGTTATATCAAGATCTCTCTGACAAAATGACTTTTGTTCATGGATGTGAAAGAAGTGATATCCAAACACCTCACTAAGTATATTCCAACACAGAGAATAAACACCTTGAGAGAAGCAAACCTGAAACAGAAGAATGCAAGTAAGGGATCATGTGGGAAGTGACTGTGCCATGGACTAAGATTAGTGTTGTGGAATGGAGGTGATATCAATGCCTTGAGTTCTGGACTAGCATGTAGTAGAGATTGTAGTTGAAGACTCAGTCCCGGGCCACCACATTATTTGGAGTTTGGACAATGAGGAAGAACCAGGAAAGGAACTAAGAAGAGTTGTCCATTGAGAGAGGAAGAGAAAGAAAAGAGTGGCATGCTGATAATAAAGAAAACAAGGAGGAAGTGATTAAATGCATTTAATTTTTGTTAAAGGTACCAAAAATACAAAATGATAACTTTTGATAATTTTAAAGTAGAAATGATGAGAAATTGTTTCTACTTTAAAACCACCTTATTTTCAGATATTTCAAATCTTGAACATTATTCTTATCTGATGGATTTTTATGCAAAAAATGGGAATTTACACATGACAGTAGTATCTCACCAGTTTTACCAAATGCAACTCCAATTGCAATATACTAAATTCTCAATTGTATCTTCTTCAAAGTGCTGTTACCATAAGAGCACTGAACTACAGAATAAGTAAAAGAGAATATGCAAACTTAAAAAAAAAGTTGGGAAGTTTATTAAGGACTGAACAAATAAAAAAAGACCATTGTATTAGACAACATGGAGGCATTTGGTGGCTTTGACAAGAGAATATTCATGTTGTAAGAGGAACAAAGTTTATATGGAGGGAATTAAAAAGAGTGGGTGAAGACAAACATAAAAAATGAATGTATACTGCTTTGTGAATGTGTGTGTTTCCATAAATGGGAGCAGAGAGATGGAGCACTGGTTGGAGTGAATTGTCAAGTCAAAAGAAGTTTTTTTGAAGGGGGAGACCTTATAAAATATTTATAATATTTGATGTGAACATTACAATAGAGAGGAAAACATAAATATCCATAACACTGAAGCAAGAGAGAAACCAATTGCAAAATAATTATCTAAGAATTTGCATAAGGGGATGAAACTCAGACCATTTAGCAGAGGAGTTGATATTAGGCACATTATTTCTTCACTTTAACAGGAAGAAGAACTAATATGTGCTTGATTATGTAGGTAGCTTGGTGTATTTGGTGATTTGGGTTGAGGTATGGGCAGTAATATAAAAGTTCTCACCTGATTTCTCCTACTTTTCAGTGAAATAAGATATAAAGAAATAAGATGGGACAGAGAAGAGATAGGACATATTAGAGGCTTAAGGAGATAAAGATATAACTTCATCAGAATTGACTTATTTCCAGATATTAGGAAGGAAAGGAAAGGAACAAAAGTTTCTTGCCTGTAAATACAAATTTCCAAAAATCCCTCTTCATATACTGTATTCCAGCCACATAATTTTTCTTACTATTCAAATATATCTCACAATAGATGTCTTTGAAAATTCTATTTTTTTAGTATGAGAAATATAAAATTTTAAATTATTTTAAAACCTTAACTTTAATTCCAGGAAGCCTTTTTTATACAAACCCTAAACTTGCTCTTATCACAGTATTTGTCATATTATATTGTATACAGGTCTTTCCTCTCTGCCAACAGACTGTGTATTCCTTACATGACAGTATTCTATCTCCAGTAGCTGTGGGAACATGCTGTGTATTATAAAGTGGCATAGATCCATTATTACATGCAGATGATTTTGCTTTTTTGTATTTTCTCCTTCCAACCAAAATTCAATGAAAAATTAATTCAGTGAATGCCAACAATCTGCATATTAAAATTGTATTTAAAGTTGTATGTTGTATTTAGAATTGGAAATTATTATATGTACTTTTATTTAAGCTTTCTGTTTGCATTGGCACACAGGAAAGTGGTATGAATAGATTTCTGGGGGGGGGACCTAGAAGGTGCAAAATCAATAATAAAGATTGAAAAAATTCCCAAATCTGTTTTTTGGGGGGGTTGGTTTTTATTTCATTTTATTTACTTACTTATTTATTTATTTTTAGAGAGAGGGGTAGGAAGGGAGAAAGGGAGAGAGAGAAACATCTCTGTGTGGTTGCCTCTTGTGCCCCACCCCCTGGGGACCTAGTCTGCAACCCAGGCATGTGCCCTAACTGGAAATTGAACCAGCAACCCTTTGCTTTGCAGTCTGGTGTTCAATCCACTGAGCCACACCAGCCAGGACAGAAAATTCCCAAATCTTAAAAGTTCATTTTAAGTTTA
>PVKM010029313.1:0-17860 GCA_004027735.1 Carollia perspicillata | reverse complement strand
AAATTGGACCCAAGGAAGCACACACCAAGGCACATCATAATTCCATTACCCAAGATTAAAATTAAGGAGAGAATTTTAAAAGCAGCAAGAAGAAAGGAGAGAGTTGCCTATAAAGGAGTTACCATAAGGCTATCAGCTGATTTCTCAAAAGAGACCTTACAGGCAAGAAGGGGTGGGCAAGAAGTATTCCAAGTCATGAAAGGCAAGGACCTTCATCCAAGATTACTCTATCCAGCAAAGCTTTCATTTAGAATGGAAGGGCAGATAAAGTGCTTCCCAGATAAGGTCAAATTAAAGGAGTTCACCACCACCAAGCCCTTATTATATGAAATGTTAAAGGGACTTATTTAAGAAAAAGAAGATGATCAAAAATATGAACAGTAAAATGTCAACAAACTCACGACTATCAACAACTGAACCTAAAACAAAAAAGAAAACAAAATGAGCTAAGCAATCAACTAGAACAGGAACAGAACCACAGAAATGGAGATCACATAGAGGGTTATCAGCAGGGGAGTGGGAGGGGCAAGAGGAGGGAAAGGTACAGAGAGAATAAGTAACATAAATGGTAGGTACAAAATAGACAGGGGGAGGGTAAGAATAGTTTAGGAAATGGAGAAGCCAAAGAACTTATATGTACGACCCATGGACATGAACTAAGGTGGGGGAAAGCTGGTGGGAGGGAGGGTGCAGGGCAAAGGGGAATAAGGGGAGAAAACAAATGGGACAACTGTAATAGCATAATCAATAAAATATATTTTAAAAAATAAGGTGACTATATAGATGCAACAATAATGATTAACAAAGACTTTGGTGATCAAGATGAAGTTAATACATCAAAGGTATTAATTATCCTGTTGAAATTAAGTTATCGAAAATAACTAGATGTTAATTAGGCTTTCATTACTAAATAAAACTTAAACATTATTAAAAATAATATACTTCTAAAACTACCACTCTAATAAAAACAACTACATTTTTAATCTGTAGCAACACATCACTTTGCTTGACCTCTCAGTAGTATTCAGTGCAGCTGACCACATCTTTCTATTTGAAAAACTACTTTCTTTGCTCCAGAATTATTCACCACCGACCCAGCCTGGAAGTCACCTTTGATAGCTTCTTATGCTGTAGCTCCTTGGGAATGAAAATGCGTTTTCCTCCCTCCCCCTGTTTATTCTATACTCACTCTATACAATTGCACCACACACCATCTAAATGCTAATGGCTCTGAAATATCTAATTTCCAACCAGATCTGTTTTCTGAGTACCAAACCTATGTACTGTCTATTAGGTCATTCTCCTTGGTTCTCTGACAAATCAAAACCTCACATCCAAAATGGATTTAAAAATTTTTTTTTAAATTTTAATTGTTGTTCAAGTACAGTTTTTTGTCTTTTGCTCCCATCCCAGCCCACTGCCCCCAGTGCTCCCCACCTCCCTCCCATTTCCACTCCCTTTAGTTTTTGTCCATGTGTCCTTTATACTTGTTCCTGCAAACCCTTCCCCTTTTCCCCTGAAGTTCCCTCCCCTCTCCCCTCTGGTTACTGTCAGCCTGTTTTCTATTTCAGTGTCTTTGGTTATATTTTGCTTGCTTGTTTGTTTTGTTGTTTAGGTTCCTATGAAAGGTGAGATCATGTGGTATTTGTCTTTCACCGCATGGCTTATTTTGCTTAGCATAATGCTTTCTGGTTCCACCCATGCTGTTGCAAAATGGATTTTTAACTTGCCTTCTCAAATTTCCAACTGTATCAAACATGTGAATAACACCATCCACCCACCCAGTGGTTTAAAGAAGCAATATGGAGATTGCAGTTAATGTTTCCACCCTTACTCTCCATCACATGTAAATTTTATTTTTCTCACCTCCAGAATGTAGCTCAATCTGTCCTCTTTTTCTCTTCTCCCTAGTTTTAAATCCTGTCTAAACACGTTCTTCTCACTAACCCTGGACACTACCCTGGTCTCCAAAGTGGTTTCCCTTCTAGTTTTGATTAATTTCAAAGTATTTTCTATGTAACACAAAATGACCTTAAAATGTAAATAGGTCCCCATCGCTCCTCCACGCAAGAGGTTTCAATGGCTTCCAGAATGAAAAGGATAAATCCTGAAGGCACTGGTTGATGTGGTTGGTCAAGGTGCACCATTCTCCTCTCACCCATTGTGCTGCCGTCCCCTTGGTCCTTCTTACACTTCCATACGGCATCCAGCCTTGCCCACCTCTGGGGCTCTGTTCCTCTGTCGCCGCTGTGTTCCACCTGGCATGCTGTCCACCCGTCTTCCCTTGGCTAATAACTCTGGTTGTCTCCTCACTTTCTCGGAGAGCTGTCCTAGATGACCATCCATTCCCCCAAACCCGCTCAGGCCCCCCTATTGTATACTAATACCCTTGTTTCATAGCACGAGTCATAATTTATACCTATCTATCTACTTGGTTAATATCTTTCTCCCTCATAATAAATAATCTTTTTCCCAGGGCCCCTAGGCTAGACACTATAGAGGATATAAAGAAGTTTCCAGCAAGCCTCAAGCCTCAAGCCTCAAGCAGAATGGATTAGATCCATGCAAACATACTTTTACAGTGTAAACAGACTGTAATAAGGTCCGAAGGAAAAGTATAGGCAAATGAGTGGGAGACATCTCTGGCCAATACCTCAGCAAAGATTTTCACAGAGGAGGTATCTCAGATACCTCAAAGGAAAGCAGGATGGAGTTAGATACATGGAGATGGGGCCTGGAGCCTGGAGTGACGAAGAGCATCAAGAACAAAGCAAATGTATTTAACCTTTAAAATGCCTTCTGTTTTCTCCTTGTCTTTCTCAGCTGGGTGCCCTAGGACAGTGCTTCTTCAACTTTAATGCACAAACAAATTACCTGGCAGTCTTGTAAAAATGCGGGTTCTGATTCACTGGGTCTGGGGGAGGCAGAGTCTGCATTTCTAACAAGTTGCCAGGACTGCGGAAGCTGCTAGTATGAAAAGCGCACTTTGAGTAGCCAAGTCCTTGGCCACACCGCAGGTTGCCAATTTGAGGCAGCAACACTGGGAAACTGTAGGGCCACCTACGGCTGGGCAGCTGTGTTTGGCCTAAAGAACTTCTGGAGACAGAGCAACGGGAGCTTCTTTCACTGTTAGTCTTTTGGGACTGACCAGGGACCACAACAAACAGAGCAGAAAGAGCTGAGCTGCTGCCTGGAATAGCGGAAACCTCTCCATCTCAGACTAGGAATGGATTGCATCGTTCTGGCCTCCAAACCAGCAGCACAGAAACTGGGGGAGAGATAGCGGCTCTGTGTGGCCACTGACTCGCTTGTGTCCTAGAAGAAGAAGGGATTCTTTGTTAGCCCAGAGTCCAGCAGTACTTCTGGATCTTTGTGGAGACAGTCATTTTAAAGCAAAAAATAGGTCTTTCAAAAATATTGCTGAGATAACAGAAGGAGTAATTAGGGTGGTTCAGTCTACCAAACTCTGAACTTAATACAACCAACCAGGTCTGAGTTAAGGTGGAGGTCCCAACGCGGCAGGAGGTGATCAAAACAGTCTCTGTACATTTCCATTTTTGTTCTGGATTTTTTTTCCAAAACTTTTAATTCAAGCAAGTCAAGAACAGAGCAAAACTTGGCTATTTGTGATAGAAATTCAGAATTAGTCACTGTTTCAACTTATTTATCTGTGTAATGTGTTAGTAAATCTTAACTGAGTCCTAACTTAATAAAAACATGCAGAAATCTTTAAACTATTCATCTATCCCCTTAGGCCTTTTCTTCAGAAAACAGAGCAATAGGTAGAAACACTAGGACATCTGGATAGCTGAAAGTGGAAATTTTTTAAAAAGCACTTTTTATGTATGTAAAATTGTTTTCGTAAAAAGAAGATTGCTACATTGCATCTGTGGGGATAAAATATGATTGATTGCTTGTAGCAGAATCAGTGCTTCTAGAAACAGCTCTGCTAGAAACAGCTTGATTGGAAATGCAAAACACTCTCGATTTTCCCCGCCCATTTTTTGAAGTTACCCACATCGGTGGTCACGGGATGAAAATAGCGATATTTATTTAGCACTTGCTGCGGGCCAGGTACCGTGCTAAATATATTACATATGTGTTCACTCCCATTAAAACCATTAATAGGTAGTAATATGCACTTTTGGGGACAAGGAATCTGTTATTCAGAGAAGTTGTAGATTTCGCCTAACGTAATAGAGCAAGAAGGAGTTGAAACAGAGGTTCAATATAAAATCTGTTTAAAATACACTCCATGCCCTATGAAGCCCATGGCTGCTGCTTAGTACCAGATTACTTTGTGTCTTGCTGAGGACAGCTTGCTTTCTTATTGCAGCTGTTCTTACAGAAGACTGAGTTACGTCAAAAGTCTATGGCATTAGTGATTTTTTAAACTTAAGACTTTTAAGACCCCTCCCATACTACACATCCGCCCACCTCAGTGCCCTTGCACATGCTGTTTTCCTTGCCTGACTTCTCCCTCTTTTCTAGTGACAGGTCGGCTGCAACGGTCATTTGTTTATGAGCTCCTTCTGAGCTCGGCTTTGGGTGACAGAAATTGAAGACCCTCAAGACTTGTTTCCAGCACTCAGGGGACTAACAATTAGATGGGAAACACGTGGCTAAGAAATATCAAACTGTTCCAGAGCAACCAAGTCCAGGACGTCTTTGGTTCCACTTTGTCCAAGGAATGAATGGCTCCTCATTGTAGTCTCTTGTCTGTATGTTGGTATATGAAAGCTGCGACAGCTTAGGGTGAGGTGATACCATTAGAGAAGCAGAAAGAAGCGATGAGAAAATGGAAGACCAAAGAAGATGAAAGGGAGAAAATGAGAATTGCTGTTTGCAGTGTGTTTCAGTAATGTCCCGTCTTGCTGCTTTTAAGATTCTCTCTTTGTCTTTAACACTTTCCATTTTATTTATGATGTACCTTTGTGTTGGCCTGTTTGGGTTCATCTTGTTGGAGACTCTGTGCTTCCTGGACTTGGGAGTCTTTTTCCTGCACCAGGTTAGGGGAGTTTTCAGTCACTAGTTCTTCAAATAGGTTCTCCATCCTTTGCTCGCTCTCTTCTCCTTCTGGTACCCCTACAATGTTGTCCCAAAGATCCCTTAAACTATCTTTATTTCTTTAATTATTTTTTCTTTTTGCTGCTCTGACTGGGAGGTTTCTTCACTGATTTGATTCTCTGCCTTGTCCAACCTACTCTTTGTTCTTTCTAGCGAATTCTTCATTTCAGATACTATATTCTTCATTTTGGACTGGTTTTCTTATGGTTTTTATATTCTTTTTTTATGCTTACTATCTTCTTCTTAAAGTTCTTACTGATTTCACCCATTCTTCCCCCAAGTTCCTTGAGCATCTTTATAATCATTGTTTTGAACTCTGTATCTTGTAGATTGCTTGTCTCCATTTCATTTAGTTCTTTTTCTAGGGATTTCTCCTGTTCTTTCATTTGGGGCAGGCTTCTTTGTCTCTCCATTTTGGCTGCCTGTTTACATGTATTTCTGTGTGTTAGGAAAAGCTGCTTCGTCTCCCAGTCTCGGTAGGGTGGACTTGTGTAGTAGGTGTCCTGTCTGCTCAATGGCACAGTCTCCCTGATTGCCTGAGTCACGTGCTCCAGGAATGTCCCCTGTGTGCACTATGTGAGTGCTCCTGTTTGTAGCTGAGTCTTGATCCCTGTTGGCCCATCCGTGGGTGGGGTGGCTGACTGTGAGGGTTGACCCAGACCCCAGGGTATGAGCTATTGTGCAGGGATTGACCCCAGGAGTCAGAATCTGCCCCACCAGGGTTGGGCGCCAGCCAAAATCTCCCATTGGGTGTGCCTCTTGTGAAGTTAATTGGGTCGTGTTCTGTTGTGGCCTGAAGCCCACGAGCAGGTGTATTATTTCTGGAGCCTCTAGGGAGGGATTCCAGTGTAGATCAATGTCAGATGCTGCCAGTGACTGGCCCTGGGCTACCCGTTAGGAGATATAAAGTAATTTACAGTTTATTTATTGCTGCTTCTGCTAAGCTGGAGTGCATGTGGGAGGGGCCAAGCTGCATACCAAGCCTGGCTTCTAAGGCACCCTGAGACCTGCCTTCTCCTGCTGGCTGGCTGTCCGTAAGGCTCAGTGACTGAAAGAGCCTCTGGCAGTAGGTGAGTTGCATAAAGTAGGTTCTGAGTGAGTCAGCAGGTAGGAGGCAAGTGGTATGCACCAGGTTAATAGAGATTCAAACTTGGCACCAGTGCTGGGTCTAAGGCCACTCAGGAAAACTCCCAGGGCATATCGAGGGCAGCCACAACCCACCTGGGGTCTGCAGACCTTTGTGGTGAGGCAGCGTGTCAGGGAGGCATCAGGGTGAGGCCGGTAGAGTTCATCCGGCTAGAACTTTAATATTTGGTCTTGTGGAGGGAGGGCTCTGCACAGGAACAGTGGCTCCAGTTGAAGTATGGGGCAAAGGCGTGTGGGGATAGGCCTCCTGAAGAACCTTCCAAGAAAGTTTCCCCTGTGGGCCCAGGCTGGCCACAGCCAGCATACTCCTCCTCAGGGCAGGGTTTGGCAAGGTGGGGCCACAGGGAGTCGGGAGGGTGGGGCTTATACATCACCCCTAGGCTGATTCAGCATGGAGCCTAGTGGTCAACCCAGGAAGAACAGCATCTGTGGGTGGTGTGGGAGAGGGAGCCAGCACAGAGACAGTGGCAGCTGACCCTCTAGCCCTCTCCCTGAAGCCATACAATCCAGTCTCTCCCTGTATGGCTCCAGTCTTCTCTGAGCCACTGTCACTCTGCTGGAACACAGGGTTAGTGGCCACAAAAGAGATTTTGTATGCTGATCATTTATGAGGGTGCCCTGCAGGGTTCCTAGCAGACTCCTGTCTCTTCCTGGCAGATGGAGATGACTCTCCATCAGATGTTATTATGCAGTCTCCTCTTCCAGGCACCAGGGCTCTGGGACGGGGAGCCCGGCATGGGGTTGAGGTACCTCACGCCTTGGAGGGGACCTTTGCAGCTGAGATACACCTTCTTTTTTTTTTTTTTTTAAGATTTTATTTATTTATCTTTAGAGGGGAAGGGAAGGAGAGAGGGAGAAAAATATCAATGTATGGTTGCCTCTTGTGCATCCCTCGCTGGGAACTGGCCTGCAACCCAGGCATGTGCCCTGACTGGGAATCAAACCACTATCGTTTGGTTCGCAGGCCCGCGCTCAATCCACTGAGCTACGCCAGCCAGGGCGAGATACACCTTCTGATTCACAACTGTTGTCTGTGGGTTTGGAGCCAGAATTTTTCATGTCTCTACCCTACTTACAGGATACGCTTCTATAAATCCTTGCATATAAGACTTCTGTTCAGCTAGTTTTTAGTTAGAGATTCAAGTTGATTGCTCTTTAATTTAGTTGTAATTCCAGGCTGGTCCTGGGAGCAGGTGAATGTAACTTCCACCCTCTCAGTGTGCCATCTTGGATCTCCAGTTCTGGATGCTGGAAGTCTAAGATCAGGAGCCAGCATGGTCAGACTAGAGAGAGTGCCCTCTTCTTCCAGGGCTCTGGGGACTTTGGCCATACATATCTTTGCTGTGAACCCATGTTTTCTTTTTCTATTCTAGAATAGTAATCTGAAAATCTGTGACTTGGCATCCAGATGAACTATGAGGTATTTTTCTGTTCTATAGTTTCATGATTAGACCTGAAGGAAGAGAAACCAACTATGTGCTTAGGGTTTTTTTGTTAACTATATGCAAGAAAATGGCAACAGTAGTAGTTCTTGCGGAGCGAAACTTTCTTTTTCCCTGTACTAAGCTTTTCTGCACTGAGCTGCTTTTTAATATCATGTATTATTTACTACTCATAAAAATAAATTTAAAAACAAATACATTTGAAAATTTAAGTAGACAAAACATTTTATTTGTTAAACCAGTGCCCTCCCTTATAAATGTTTGCATCCTATTCTTGCTCTTTTTTACAACCTTACAATTAGTGATTTTTTAAAGATAATAATTCTGAGGAATGGTGGGAAGTGGAACAGAGATACAGAAGGTTTTGATGGTGAAAATTGCTATTTATTCTGCAAATATTTGTAGCGACCTGTTACAGGTCCTGGGCTGGGTACTTCCTCTTTTCTGTAACTGTTAGAAGGCTTCCTCTGTAAATACCCAAGCATTTTTTTTCTTTGAGAGATCTGCATGCTTAAAATGCTCCCCATAGATAAGTGATGGTCTGTTCTCCATGAATCAGCAATGAGCTCACCTTCAGGGAGCATCACCCAGGGGACTGAGGTAAGTCCCAGGTATTTGGTCGAAGCAGAAACTACATTGATGCCCTGGCTGCAGGCAAGACAGGAAGTCGCTGTACTGTTTGAGGGCTCAGGGAGGGCTGGGGGAGAGGAGCAATCTTTAAATAGATCAGCAATATTGAGAAACTAAGAGATAAAGAGGAAGAGTTTTAAACAGGAATATGGTCGAAGAGAAGGTGGCTGGCAATCAAAACTGATTCAGGGGCATTTTAACTCAACTAAGTTGTATTACCCGAAGGCTGACTCTAAAGATTTGTAAACAGAATGCTGAACACACGACAATAATGGTGGACCACCGTCGAACACCTGCAGAGCACAGGCTAAAGCAGGTAGGCCACGAAACTTACGGGAATGCCACAGAACTCAGTAATCAAGATAAATACTTTCATAGAATATTGAAAACAATTAATGCAATAATGTACGATGAAAATCATCAACATTTAAAATAAAGGCAAGGCTAGTATTTCTGTTTTTTTCCCGTTCTTCGGATTCCAAAGGGCCTTCAGCAGGGCACTGTTAGTGATCCCGCAGAGACTGCCTACTCGGGTTTTTTTTGATTAGTGACATTTCCCAAAAAGTTAGTCCTCACACCCTCGTCTCACATCAGCGAAAACTTTTCTTGGGTGCCCCAGCGTTTATCTGCAGCTCTATTCTGTCTGAAAACCCATTTCCCTCAGTAACTGGCAGTGCTTTGATGACAATCTGAATCATCTTGGATCCTTTCCAGTTCCTTCCCAAACCACAGTGGCCACTCAGCACAGAAATCACAGCCCAGCTGTCTTAGGGGTTGAGCAGGGGAAGAACCCGGATATGTTTTGTTTGGTACGACGTTGTTTTTTGTTTGTTTTTTTTTTTTAATGGAATTTATTATCAACATTTTACAATCAGAATATTTTACATGAAAATAATCTGAATCGCTCATTTCTTGGAAAATTAGAAAACCTCGCAAAACCAGGCCCCAATTCTTCCGTGAGAGCAATGGGCGATTTAGGAGCAGCGCAGTTCTACCTTTCAAGCTCTGCCTAGTTCGCCGCCTCCTACACGGTTTACTCATTCACACTGCCTGCCAGGCCCCATGAGCTCTTTCAGTTCGCGGCCCAGGAATGAAGGTGCAATGGCTAACACCCAATTGTAGGGTTCATTCGTTCTCTCCTGGAGAACAAATGTTTTCTTAGTTGCCCTTTCGAATACAGTCTTGCCCGGATCGGAGGCAAACAGAAACAGCTCACCTTTCTAGCGGGCAAACTTCTCACAATCCATGAAACTTGCACTGCTCCCCGCACAGTGTTTCTCCCCGGCCCTTTGCTCCAGAGCCCCGGCCCCCGCACAGGGCCTTCCCTGGGTCCCCCACTGCCTTCGCCCTGGAGTGTGGAGGTCGGGTGCCGACCCCCACCGCAGCTCCCCGTCCCGAGCCCGGGCGCCCGGGCTCGATCAAGGCGGCACTGGGCATGCTCAGAGTTGGCCGCGGGGGCAGGTTTGCTTTGCAGGCGCTCGCACTCGGCGGCCGGCGGGCGGGCGCGCGGCTGCAGCTGGAGCTCCGGCGCCTGGAGTTGGAGTTGCCGGGAGTTTCCCCCCCACCCCTCTCTCTTCGCGCGCGGCAGCCGGAGCCGGCGCGGGAGCCGCAAAAGGCGGCCGGCCAGCACCCTAGCCAGTCGAGCCTTGTCCGGAGCCCGGAGCCCAGATCCCCGTGCTGGGCACCCCCTGGGGAGGAGCCTCGCCTCTGGGACGCGTGCCGCGCGCTGGCACTGCCCGGGCACGAGCCGGACAGCACGGTAGGGTCAGGGGAGGGGAGCGGGCAGCGAGCCAGAGGCCGGGCCAGGGGGATGCGGCTGCAGCAGCCGCAGCGACTGGGGCTCCCGGCGCACGGTCCGATGCGGGAGGCCGGGGCGGGGACCCTGCTGGGGCCCGGAGGAATAGGCAGGCGTCCGGATAGATGCATTCAAGTTGGCGGGAGGCGGGATAGGGGGCTGCGCGCCCTGGAGCAGCTGCTCAGAGAGCGCCCAGAGCGCTTCGGGTCCCGGGATCCCCCATCCCCAAACCTGGGACCTGGCGTGCGGGCAGGGTTGGGCAAGCCGCGGAACAGAGCAGTTTCCTTCCAGAAAGTTGAGAATGGAGCCCTTTTATTGTCATTGTCCCCGCGATACTACAGTCCCGAGGGTGCGGCCCGAAGCCCCCAGGGTGGAGAAGCTGAATGGGTCGCTGCGCCCCTGGGTTGAGCTTCTCCGCCCCGCTGAAATCTACGAATCACCCAGAGCTTCGCTTCCCTGGCGTCTTCTAGGAAAATCATTCCTGCCAAAACTGAGGTAGGAGCTCCGGGCGGGCACGGCTCCCTGCCTGTAGGGCGCTTATTAGGGCGATGCCCCGTCCCCAACCTCAGACGTGGCCAAGGGCGCCGGGTTCCCTGTTAGCTCTTGAGGTGGTGCGCGCCGGAATGGAGCCTCACACACATGGTGGGGCAATGTGTCTGGGGTAGGTGGCCAGCCCGATTTTTTCTCCAGCCTTTCCTTAGGTTTACAGCACCCTACCCTCCTTTCCCCCCACCCCCGCCCCCGTTCATCTTCGCAGAGACCGGGCCTGGCGGAAGGGCCAGGTGGGGAGTCTGGGTGGACCTACTGTTCCTTGGGAGAGCACGCCTGGGTCTTATCTGCCTTGGGCTCTAGCCCAGGACTTCAATTTATAAGGAACCCTCTCCCCTTTCTATTCTTCCTCTGGGGCTGAGTGGGAAGTATCTCCGGTAGGGCCGGTGCGTCTGCAGGAATGTCCACCTCATCCCAATGGTCTCCTTAAGGTCGTGTTCCAGGGGACTCCAGGACCGTGGAAGCGGCATTGCGTGGATTGCGAGGGTGTGGAGGATGCTGATGATTTCTTTTGGCTCCACTTTTTTCACTTCTTGTTTTGAGTTGTGGGGTTTGGCCTGCGCGCGAGTCAGAGCTGTGCTGTCATAACTGGAGGGGAGCGGGGTGGAGGAGCTTCAGCCAGGCAGTGAGCTGCTCCTCGCCTCTGAGGCTGCTAGTGGGAATTGGTCCAGAAATGATTGTGCAGGCTAGAAATATGCCTCCCTTTTTTTTTCTTTTTTGGCTGAACACCTTGGCTGTTGGGTTTGTGTGTTAAGTTCTTAAAGGGGCACCCACAAACTGCTCAAGAACCATGTTGTAGAGGCTCATGTTTTTCTGTGTGTTTTTTCCTAGGGGAATCTGCTCTGGGGCACATTTTCAGATGTGGGAATCGCCTGGTGTGGGCGCACAGGTTCTAGAGCCAGACAGGCCTGAGGTCAAATTGTAGCTTTACAGGGGATGACTGTGCCCACAGACCAATTGTTAGGCACTCAGAACTTCAGTTGTGTCTTCCGTCAGAGGGGACTAACAGTGACTTTATCTCCTTTCATTGCAGGGTTGTTGTGAGACTTGGGTGAGATAATGGAAATAAAAGATGCTTTGAAAACTTGAAGGCACTATTCATGTCTTACTGTATTGGTGCCCTTTGCTCAGTTTTTTTTTTTTTAATTTAACCAATTCTTTAAAACTGTAACAAGACATTTAAGTCTTCTCTGCCCACTTCTTACCAAGAAATTTTAGTTGCTAAGGTCTTTGGAGTAGCTATTTATCTTCTATTGTTCTCTTTTCTTAAATCCATCTCCTTTGATGCCCCAGTCCTCACATTTATTTGTGGATGGCAGCATGGTGCGGATTAGGAACAGGGTGAGAATGACCTATCGGTGTTCAGAGCCCTAGTCCCTGGTTTCAGATCCAAGGTTGATGAACACGGCAGCAGACCCTGGGCTGGAGCTCTGGCTTGGCGTTTAACAGTGACCTTGAACTAAGGACTCAACCTCTCATTGGGGAGATCAGTCTGTGAGGTAAATAGTCAACGCTGAACAGAGGCAAGAGCAGGTGAGGTGGTCTCTCACACGCTCAGCAAAGGTTTCATCAGGCTCCTGACACCCGCCCCCCCCCGCACCTTCCCCAATCCCGGGGCAGTGGCTCTCAAACATGAGCATCGGAGTGGCCTGGACTACACCTATAGCACCACTGACTCATGGGGTGAGAGAGAGAAAGAGAAGGAGGTTTGTTTGGGAATACCATCATTTTAATACATCCTCTGCAGAGACAGAGTGTTTGGGGAACTTGCCTAAGACATTTTGTATTTCTAATACCTGTGCCACGTACTATTGTCCAGTTTTAAGAATTCTGATTACTCTTCAAATTAATCGACTTTACACACAAAAAAGATCAGATCTCTCCTCCTTTATGTACGGTAAAGCATTTAGTCTTTGGTTTCTAGGTCACTCTTGGGTAGACTGAGATTGGGAATCCTGATATTGATAAAGCCACAACTACCCCATTTTCTTTCTTTGGGGATCTCAGACGTTTGTAGAGAGGAGGTCGCATAAAGTTCTGGCAGCTTGAACCTTAAGACTGAAGAACTTATGAGCAAGTTAAAAAGAATTGCAGTGTGCTGTCTTTCTCAATAGACAGCTTACCCAGGCCTCCGGGGAGGTGAAGTACACCCCATGACAGATGGCCCATAGTGCTCAGGTTTGGTGAAGGCCTTCCATTCCTTCTGGGGGTTGGTGGAGCTGGCAGTAACTGAGATGCTTTCTCACTCTTCAAGGGGGAGGAAGGCTGACTTTCAGGGACAACTGTGCCACATCGGTGCTGCTTGGTGTGATTTAGTTTATAATCAAGCACTTTGTGGGCACAGTCTTAAGCTATTCTCCTGGTCCCCTAAGCTATGGCCCTGGGCTGAGAGCTGACCATGACCGAAGGACCTAGACTGTGGCATTATGCTTTGTATCAGAGAGAGGCTTCTGGCTCCTGCTCGAGTCAGGAGGATTCCTGAGCTGGCTTCTTACGCAGGACTAGGTTTATGTGGCCCCCAGATGGGCTAAGCCTTAGAGGAGGTCAGCACTTACACCAGTCTTGTGTTCCTGTGGCCACATGGAGTCCCGGATGACCAGCATGCTTTATCTTGGCTTTACATCTGTGCTTTCATTTTTAAAAATGAGTAGCACTAGAGAAACCTATTTGAAAACTCAGGTGTAGCACTTAGTGTTTTAGTAGATAAACTGCAAGGCCCATGCCTATCTTCCTGCCTATAATCAGCACTCAGTGAGGAAACAATATTTGGGTTGTAAATCTTAACCTTTACTAGCTAGTGTAAATGGTTTTGCCTACTTAACAGAAGTAGGGCACACTTTTGTTTTAAACTTCTTTCCCGTAACTTCATGTTTGTATTTTGGGTGCTACCCCTACTTTTAACTGCTAGGATTTTTGCCAGTGTAGAGGAAGCGCTCTCCGTATCGCTGTTGTTCAGTGTTCTCAGCACGTGACCACGGGATGTCTCTGCTCGCTTGGCTAAGTCCGTTGTGAGGCGTCATTAGGATACTTTATTTCTCTTTGGCCCACTGTTGTCACCGTTCTCCTCAGCCTTGCTACAGGGTGCTTTTTAACTAAAACGTGGGTTGTACTGTACTCGCTCAGTATACATGTTCCACACTTCATCATTTTCCAATTTCAGAAGTCCAGATGGCTCCTAAAATTATGAACACAGTTAATGTATGGTTTCTTTTGTCTTTTTCTGTCATCTAACATGTTAACAGACTGACTTCCAATGGATGGCATTCTTTGGGGATAAAACAAAGCAAGTTGGGTTCCTTACCCCGGCAGAAAATACGGTTTCTACTCCGTGCTTCCAGCCGGCCGAGTTGAGCAGCAGCTGCGTGAGCTCAGCAGTTTCCGCAGGGTGTCGGGAGAACGGCGCTGGGGTGGATGTCAATAGGTGTGCTTTTGTAAAGGGCAAATCAATTTGGAAGCGCTGCCTATTACATTTTTCCGCCTTAGAGATTCTCCATGGGCGCACCATCGTATCACAAGCTCTGAGAAGTCCTGCAGTTAAAAGTATCAGCAACAAAAACCTTGGTTGTATTTACTCCGTTAAATGTTTCCCAGAACACAGAACATTTTGAGTATCTTTTATAAAGGACTCCGTTACTGAATTGGCACATTCAGCAATTCTAGTAGGTTCTTTACCACCATCTCTGGATGGGGATGTTTTACCTGGTATATCCTTAAAGTAAAGGGCATTCACTAAATATGGATATTAATTGATGAATTGAACTCTCTAGGTGCTTACTGTTGTTTAGTTCTTTTGGGTTTTTTTTTTTTTTTTTTTTTTATTTCAGAAAAAGCTTTCTAAGCTGTGGTGGCTAAAAAATTCTCCCTGGAGAGCCTAGCTAAGAAGGTGTTGTGGACAAAGGAGGGCACTTTGGCAGAGGAAAGGCGGTGTTTTGGGTCGGTGGTGGACTGGAGCGGGAGTGTGAAGACCGGTGCTTGTGCCTGCTTTTAAGCAAATTTCAGAGCACAGAAGAAAGGACCGTGCCTAGCACAGTGAGACGGAGTGAGCCTGCGGCGGTCCGAGAGCCCGTTGTTAAGGTCTTTCCTTGATTCTGTGAATTCACTGAGGGAGCAGACGAGTGCCAGTGACCACCGGACAGCTAGTTGTGGATGGACAGGAGGGCGCGCACAACGCTCCAGTTGAAAATGGGGGTGGGGGCGGGCCATGATCTGGGAGAATGAAAGGGGGGCAGAACGTATTTGTAGGCCAGTAGAGGGTAGTAGTTCCAGGTCCAGGGAAATTCATTAAAATGTAGGTCCAGCTGAAAAATACTGGGTATTTGGGGAAAGAGTGTTTTTAGAAGACCCCCACGAAGAGGGGTCTTAACTAGAGTTTTAAAAAAATAACAAGAAAAAAGAACTTCTACAACTTAACAACAAATAGGAAAATAACCCACTTTAAAACTGGGCTTAGGATTTAAATAGACATTGCTTCAAAGACGATATACAGATGGCCAATAAATGTATTAAGGAGACTCAACATCATTAGTCATTAGGGAAATACAAGTCAAAACTACAATGAGACAACACTTCACAGCCACCGAGATGGCTGTAATAAAAAAAAAATTATAATAACAAGTGTCAGTGAGGATATGAAGAAATCGGAATCCTCGCATAGTACATTGTGGGTGGGAATGTAAAATGATGCAGCTACTTTGTAAAGCAGGAGTTCCTCAAAATGGTAAATCAGAGGCACTTGGTGATCAGTTCCACTCCTTGCTATATACCCAAGAGAACAGAAAATATACGTTCATGGAAACACTTGTACACACATGTTTACAATAGCATTGTTCACAGTAGCTCAAATGCGGAAATGACCCAAATGTCCATCAACGGATGAATGGATAAACAAAATGCGGTACATCCGTACAATGTCTTGAAAAGATGCTACATGAAAAAAGCCAGACACAAAAGATACATATTGTGTAATTCCACTATGAAATGTCCACAAAAGAAAAACTCGTGGTGGCAGACAGTGCATTAGCGGTTGCCAGAGCCTGGGGAGAGGAAGGAATGGGGAGTGACTGTTGATTGGAGTGTGGTTTCTTTTGGGGGGTTATGAAATATGCTGGAATTAACTAGTGGTGATGGTTACACAACTGTGTGAAAACCACTGGATTGTACACTTTCAAAGCGTGAATTTTAATGGCGTGTGGGTATCTCAATTAAAAAAGAAAAACAGCAAGAAGGCCACTGTGGCTGGGGAAAAAGGAGAGTAATAAGAAAAAAAGTGGTGAGGGAGAGCCAGGGTACCAATCCCAGGCCAAATTTTCTGCTCTTGGGAAAGAAATACCTAAATAATAACGCCTTTCTCCTTGTTTGTCATTGGGCCTCCTAGGATTTTGCTGGTGCTCTTTCGTTCAAAAGTCCTTCCCCTGAATTAAAAGGGTTTTGTTCGAAGTTGCTCCAAGTCAGTGGGATAAGGATCTTTTCAAGATCAAGTGCGATGTGATCTTCAGATCCAAGTGTGTTTCTGGACTTCCCTCTGGATGCTGATTCCATAACTCGGCTTCCATGCGGGGATCCACCAGAGGGCAATAGGCAGTGTTGACTGGGCAACTTCTGTGTAGCTTCTCTCTTAAGATTTGACTGTGGTAGACGTGAAACGTCTGAAAGTGTCATCTCCTAATTTGTTTATGGAGCTCTGTGAAGGCCTTTCAAAAACGTCTCTGTATTAAACAGGGTTCACACGGTGCTGGGCATTGTACAAGCGATGGGGTTGTGTCCAGGAGTCGTGATATACCACAGGTTTGATGCCGCTGGAGCGGAGGCCGCTGTCCTCTCGGTAGAGATATTGCTTCTGTTTTTGAGCTGTGTGTTGCATCTGCGTCTGTCTACCTCACGGACAGGGAGCACCTGGGGATCTTGTTAAAGTGCTAGTGCGGCAGGCCTGGGCCGAGGCCTGAAGAGTCTGCAGGTTTAACAAGCTCCCACTGAGGCGGGCACGGCTGGTGCACGGCTCACTCCGAGTCTGAGCTGACGCAGTGTGGAGAAGACGGCTTTGGCATGGGACAGGCTCTCCTGCGTCTGGATAGTTCTTAGTCAAGATGTTGCATCTTTGCTTTCATGCAGTTAAGCTTCTGTTTCACCTGTGAGCGGCTCTGTTGTTGCCGCACTTCCTTGGTGAGGTGGTCTCAGCCCATCCCTGCCTCGCTGCCTTCCCCTCTCCCTGACATTTCTCCCTCACGAAGACTAGACAAGTAAAGGAAGCTAAAATGCAAAACATCGAGCTTCATTAGCAACGTGGGATACACTTCTGGGGATGAGGTGGAATATATTTGCTTCGTTGTTGACTTCCGAAAACCTGGGCATTTCATTAGCTTACCTCCCGCCAGTCTGTTAACCTTGGCTAGGTTACATTGAACTAGGTTAGTGGGGAGCAGCTAGAGGAAGAACTGGGCTCCAAATCCTGGCACTGTCTGTAATCCTCCCACCTGGAGCCTGTGCGGCTCGCCTCCCGGGGCCTCAAGCTTTCTTCATCGTCATTTGGAACCAATAGTAATCCCTGCTGGACGGCCTCCTGGGGCTGGTGTGGGGCTCCGATGCGCGGCATTGGCGAGGGCACTGCGAGCTCCGGAGGATGCACCTGTCTGTGAGGTCGGCTCCGTCCTGTCCCCTCGCGGTGCTGGCTGGGGTACTTCTGCCCTCACAGTGTTATACCAGGTGGTTGTGGCTTGTTAACTTTCGTTCTGTTTCCATTGCCTTTTCCTCACTTGAAGGAAGGAAATAAGAGATTGTGTTTGCATTTCAATTAAATGGACGGATTCTTTTCACTTTCTCCTGGGGGAAAAAAGAAACATTATTTTTAAGATTTTAACAAAGCCACAAATGCAGTAAAGCAAACTAGTTTCCAATCTTCACATCCTGAAATTGATTGTTTTCCTAAGGAGGGTGATTTCGTCCTGTCAGGCTTTGTTCACCTTCCTGTTTGACCATTTTGTGTGTGTGTGTGTGTGGGGGGGGTCTTTAATGACTAATGACTTTAAAGGAAACAAGAGGATTCACTTTGTTACCGTGCCTGGGCAGAGCATTTAAACTGATGCTGCACCTGAGTGGAATAATCAAAGATAAGGTGTTCTGTGGAAGCTTCACTGCCTGGGCCTCACTGGTGCAGGCTGCCCTTCCAGAAGGTGGAGGTGGGGGTGTCATGTAGAAGTGGGGGTGATGTGATTTCTGAGGTGAGTGATTGCATGTG
>PVKM010029312.1:0-17850 GCA_004027735.1 Carollia perspicillata | reverse complement strand
CATGGAAGGAACTGGAAAGCATTATGCTAAGTGAAATAAGCCAGGCAGTAAAGGACAAATTCCATATGATCTCACCTTTAACAGGAACCTAAGCAACTAAACAAACAAGCAAGCAAAATATAGTCAAAGACATTGAAATAGAAAAGGGGATGACAGTCTCCAGAGGGGGGAGGGGAGGGAATTTCAGGGAAAAAGGGAGAGGATTATAGGAACAAGTATAAAGGACACATGGACAAAAACTAAGGGGGGTGGAAAGGGGAGGGAGGTGGGGAGCACTGGGGGAAGGTCTGGGATGGGAATAAAAGACAGAAAACTGTACTGAAAAACAATTAAAAAAAAAAAAAGAAATAATTTTACCAGGGCCATGGCTGCAATTTGATGCTACCCTGACTTCATCCAATGACAGATTCATAGCAATCTAGGGAAATAAATGCACTGTGTAGCTTTCAGGCATCTCCTATGTATAGTGCTTCTCTCCTCTGAGATTTAGGTAAATATTGAGCAGCAATTAATCTGTTGTTCCTTAAATAATAGATGTAGTATGAATATAGGCTGTAGCTGTAAAATGTAGTTGTTTGCTTGGATTGTTATTGGATAGTCTCCTTTGAAATTTGACAAGCTTTCCCAGAACTCCAGCCAGAAGAGAAAGCCACTTCCTCCCTCTGTCTAGAGGTGAGCTGAGTGAGTGCCAGCAGGCTAAACTAAATTCTCATCAAGAAAAGTTGGGGGTCCGCTTGAACATAGACTAGTAGATGGTCAGAGCCTTCGAGTTCTTTTATATCACATAGGACAGGGTCACATTTGTCTTTATCAGGACAAAAAACTTCTTTTTAAATGTGTATAGCCTGGCATTAGAAAATCTCAGTATTAACTAGCCCTCGCCAACATGATTTCCAACAGAAACATCTTCTGATTTCAAAATGTCTACTTAGGGGACAGAATAAACTGACTATATGAGATTGTCAACTATTTTGACAGTAAATATTGGCATGCAGGTGGGGTCATGTATTTAAAAATACAGCTTTAGTGTTAGTTAAACTGTTGCTTCTCTCTGAAAGCGGTGAGAGAGCATTGCTAGTAACTGACTCAGGTCATTCTAATTTAATGACAGTACTTCTGTATCTTACTGATAACTGTATGTAGATTCAGGTTTATTTTACTTTTGACTGAGCTGATTTCTACTCAGAAAGACTGAAATTGTCATCCATGCTTTGACCTATAAAAAGTAGTCTTTATGGTTTATCAAAGTTGTTCTGGCTAATCCACATTTTAGAAGTACTATTCAGAGCCAGAAGCGTGAGTAATATCCCAGCGTGGTATATAGTCATATGGCAAAAAGAACTGAAAACAGTGTACTTAACTGTTTTCAAAAATATTGACAGCATGAATTAAGGGGGTAAAAATTCTTATCTTTGTTTTCCTTACAGCTTTGCCATGAAGTAAAGCTTCGGAGGAAAATCAACATGAGTGAACGTGCTAAAGTCATTGATCTTGATTGTGAGAAGGCCATTCAAGATAAAGTGGTGGAATCTTCTCCAAATTACCCCAATTCAGGACCACATGAGTTTACAGGGATGAATCACAGGGATGATCTGCAAAAAGAACATAAAACAGAGCAGAGCTTAATCAGTGAAGGAAATCAAATGTGTAAGGAACAAAAAGCAACCAAAAAATCAAAGGTAGCGTTTATGGACCCTTTGGCCACGGACGACCAAAAGGAATGTGGGGCCTGGTTTGACCTGAGGACTTCCGAGGAATTGGGCAAGGGCTGTTCCGGCGCCCTCAACACAGTAAGTAAGCTGCGACTGGCCTAGCACTGTTTCCAAAAATTATTTACATTTCCTAGTCCTAACACATTATTGCTTATATATATATATATATATAAAGGCTCTTGAAGAACTTGCCAAAGTCAGTGAAGAATTATGCACCTTTCAAGCGGAAATTCGAAAGCGGTCTAACCACAGAAGGTAGGCTGGTATTTCTATGATTATTTTGTGTTGGAAAACTCAAGAAAAATTCTGTGTTTAGTTAGTGAATTCCTTACACTTTCTTAATGATAATTAACAATCAGTTATTAAAATCTGTTTTTAGATAAGAGATAAAATCTTTAATTGACTATTTTTCTGTTTGCTAATTCTTAAAACAATTCTTAAAATAATTCTTATTTTGAATGTACCTTCTGGTATGTTCAAACTGTGGAGCATCATCACTAAGTATATCTTTTTCCCCTGGCCAATTTCTTTTTGAATCCCAAACATATCTCATCAAACAAATCTTATTTGTTTTCTCCTAATTCTCTTTGTAATTTGTCTGTCAGGAATACTTTACTTTTTTGGTGTTTATTTAAGCTATACCATTCGTAATAAGTTAACAAATACATTCTAATGAAGTTTTTTTTCTGTTTTGAGTATTCAGACAGTAGAAGAGTATACAACTGAGCTAATCCAATAAGATACATCTTTAAAATCCAGTAAGATACATCTTAAGATACACCACATTGTCAGATTTAACAATGTGGTGTCCTAATCACATAATGATGTTCTACTGAAATGTTTTATACCTAAGGGTCATTTATTTCTGTACATCTATTATGTGGATAATAGAAACATATATGATTTTCAGAACAACATACTAGAAATTTGTACATACATATATGAGATGCTGTGAAATACTGTTTGAACTCAGGGACACCTATATAATTGTAAAAGTAAGTTTGAGCCAAATTAAAAAATAAATTGGAATTTTCTGCAAATTATGTAAAGATGGATTATCTTAGGATCAACGTGTATCTCTTAGTGAGGCAGGATGCTTCTCTTAGAAAGCTGTATCAATGAGTACCCTTATTTTTCTTTAGCTCTCAGGAAGCTCAGAGAGAATTTTTTTACTGACTTAAAGTATATTTTCTTATCCACTTATGTTTTTTTCCATAATATTGTCCTCTACTTGCCCATTTAGCTTTTGTCTACTATTCTTTTTTTTTCCTATTTATTTATTTAATTTATTTTTTTAACTTTTTAAAATTGTTATTCAAGTACAGTTTTCTGTCTTTTACTCCCATCCCAACCTTCCCCACTCCCTCCCATTTCCACCCCCCTAGTTTTTGTCCATGTGTCTTTTATACTTGTTCCTTTTAAACCCTCCCCCTTTTCCCCTGAAATTATCTCCCCTCTCCCCTCTGGACACTGTCAGCCTGTTCTCTATTTCAGTGTCTTTGGTTATATTTTGCTTGTTTGATTGTTTTGTTGTTTAGGTTCCTGTTAAAGGTGAGATCATGTGGTATTTGTCTTTTACCACCTGGCTTATTTCGCTTAGCATAATACTTTAATGAGTATTTACCTGTACTTTATGGTGAGCTAGCATGTAATATTTTATAACTTGAAGAGATATAAATATGACTTACATTTATCAATATAATTAAGTTTAATTTGAGAATCTTCATTGTTGCTATATTTTAATTTTTATTTTTATTAAATTCAAGAGAAGTATAAAGTTCTCCTTGTTACTTCATGGTTTTTAGAAAGAAACTTAAAATTCTTAATATGTAATTCAAAGGCATTACAATGGTCAGCTGTTTCTCACTTGTTTTCCATTGTCCTCTCCGCTCTGCCTTGTAATCCACCCACACCATAGTGCTTGCTGTTCCTCGAAGTAGCAACACTACTTTTGCTGCAATTCACTTTGCCTGTCTGCCCTCTACTCATCCAAAAAATTCTTCCTTTTCTTTCAGACGATACCTTCTATTTGGTATTACTCATGTCTTGTTGCACTTTTATTCAGATTTCTGTTACATTAGTTAGAATATTACTTCAAATTCAAGGGGAAACACTTAATCTCACATGACAAAACAAATAGGAATTCAGTAGGCAGAGCAAAGGTGAGGAAATGGTTAGAAAAACTTGTAGAAATGGGAATGCTAATAACAGACATGCAAGATACTATGCATGATCTAGTCTGAATGTAGGTGAGGTTTTAGGTCATAGAAAAAAATGAGAGCCAAAGTTGGAGAAGTGGTTTGGGTCAGAGTATGTAGATCCTAGAATGCAGCGCTGAGAGGTAGTCCAACAGTAAAAAAGACTTGGAGGTTTTGACGAGGGGATTTACATAGAAAATAAGCTGCAGGAAGTTGTTATTCCTTTTTCTATAGCAAAAATCCCTTGCTTAAGCCATGTTTTTTTAAAATTACTTATCCTAAATAAAGTTATTGCTAATATATCATGTGTTATCATTGTTTAGGATGAAGTCAGATTCTTTTCTCCAGGAAATGCCAAATGCAATTAACATGCCTCATGGAGACCACAGGATCAACAATGGCCAGTGCATTCTTCCAATACATTTAGAGAAAGAAAAGCAGAAAAATAGAAAGAATCTGAGCTATGCTGATATGCTTCAAAGGAATTCTGTGAAAAAATGTGGAATCGATACAATTGATCTGCAAAGTAATGAAACTCCACCGGTGCCTCCTCCAAGAAGCACATCTCGGAATTTTCCCAGCTCATACCCTGAACAAGCCCATGAAAGTCTGAAGGAAAGTTTAAATCTCAACAGCCAGGTGGTCCAAGAGGGTCCAGGTGAAAGGACCTGCAGTCCTCATGTCCTCCTGAGGCATGATGAGATGCCTACACTGTGTCCAAATGAAGGGAAAACTTTGAAAAGTGGAATCATGTTTTCTTCTTTGGCACCAGAAGCCAAAATAGATACCAAGCCTCCATGTAAAGAAAATGTTGGATTAAGCCTGAGGTCATGCAATGCTGTGATAGGCACAAAAAATAGCCCCTCTGCCCTATGGTTTCAGAAAACCTGCTCTACCCCCAGTAAGTTGAAACATGAAAAGATGGTCCCAGATCGCCCTGCTAAGTCTCATTCTGACCTCCATGGAAGCAATGACTTTAGCTCCTTGGGGACACAGAGCAGTGGCCCACTTAGAAGTGTCAGTTGTGGCTTTGAAAGGACTACTAGGAATGAAAAGCTGGCAGCAAAGACTGATGAATTTAACAGAACTGTATTTAGAACAGATAGAAATTGTCGTGCAATACAGCAAAATCAAAGCTACTCAGAGTCATCCCAAGATCTGAAGCCTTATGATACCTTAATTACTCGTACAGGCAATGTACCAGAAAATGACAGTGTGTCTGATATTCTGAAAACCAGTACCCACATGCCTGTGCCTAAAGAAAATGTGCCTGATAATCCCACCAGTAAATCCACCACAGGCCTAGTCAGGCAAATGCAGGAACACCTGAGTCCTAGCAGTTATCGGAATATGCTCCACGAGCATGACTGGAGAGCCAGTAATTTGTCTGGCCGACCAAGATCAGCAGATCCTAGGTCAAATTACGGTGTTGTGGAAAAGCTGCTGAAAACCTATGAGACATCTACAGGGTCTGCACTGCAAAGTTCCACATGCTTCAAGGATGATTGGCCCAAATGTAATTCTAATGTCAGTGTTGGGGCCACATTGGGTCGGCATTTAAAAATAATCCAAACAGAACAAGAGCTTCAAGAGAAAACAGCTATGTGTGGGGCACAGCAAGTGAAGCAAGGAATAGATTGGGAAAAGGTAACGGAGGTGAGAAAGCAGTTGGTATATTTTGGTAGAACGTCATTCACGTTTAGCCATGGCTCAGAGTTCAGTCCCTTGCATTCATATAAATAGAAGGCTCATGTTTTCATGTCTTAACTTTCTGATCCTTCACTTTGTGAATGACTAAACCTTACAATTATAACTCAACATGAACTTGTTAAAGTGGAGTGTTAAGACTGGGGTGAGCACATTTTCACTTTCTTTTAAAATTCTGAAATAGGGTAACATAAATATGGTATGTGTGCTTAAGAACCTCAAGAAGATGAAGTGTTGTAACTTTCTTGAGAACATATTCTGAATACACATTTGTCGATTTACAGAATTTAATTCTTTTAAAGTATTTTTTAAGTATGTGGGAAATGTTTAAAAAATGATTTGTACTCTTCAGTTATTAACTATGAATAGTTCAGTCATTCTCAGTACTTGATTCATGCTTTTTCTCATGGGTTTAGTCACGTAAATAGAAATATGGGTAAAGTACATTGTTTAAAATAGTGCCTTTAAAAAGCGCTCTTATTTATGGAGCCAACAGGCAGTACATTGAAGTAAAAAGTGATATTATAGTTTAAACAATTTTATGATCATTTTTATTTGTATAAATTCTTAGCATGAAAATGCAAAAAAAAAAGTGGGTACTTGAAACTTTTTGCTCCAGACAGTTTTCAAGAGTGTAATCTTCATTAGTTATAGGCGGAAAAGTGGTGGAAGAGGTTGGCATTCACAACGAGGAGCTAGCCAACAGTACCCTATTATGCATAACTCACAAAAGCTCACAAAATGACATGTTGTTAAAATTAGCTAATGCTTCAAAAATCCTTGTTTTTACACAATGCAGCTATGTGTGCAGCATAGTTTTAAGCTGTGCAGGTTACTTCCTTCTTATCTGAAAAAATATTTTGTGTGGCTTTCAAACCCTACATAAACATCAGTCTCATCTATTTTATCAGAAACCTTGTGCAAGATTGCACAAGGCTCAAATAATTACCTGGCCTTTGTATCTTTCTTTTTTTATTTATTTTTTTCAATTACAGTTTACATTCAATATTGTTCTTATTAGTTTCCAATGTACAGCATAGTAGATAGACAATCATATACTTTACAAAGTGATCCCCCTGACATTTCTAGCACCCACGTGGTGCCATACATTGTCATTACAGCATTAATGACTTTATTTCCTATGCTGTATTTTACATACCCGTGACTATTTTGTAACTACCAATCTGTGCTTCTCTACCCCTTTGCCTTTTTCACGGGGTTTCCCAAACCCCCCTCCACTCTGGCAACCATCACTCTGTTCTCTGCATCTATGAATCTGTTTATGTTTTCTTTGTTCATTTATATTGTTCTTTGGATTCCACGTATGAGTGAAATCATATGGTATTTGTCTTTCTTTGACTTCTTTCACTTAGGGTACTCTAGGTCCATCCATACTGTTGCACATGGTAAGATTTCATTTTTTTTATGGTCGAGGAATATTCCATTGTATAAATGTACCACAGCTTTTTTATCCACTCATCTATTGAGGGGCACTTGGGTTGCTTCCATAGCTTGGTTATTGTAAATAACGCTGCAGTGAACATGAGGATGCATATATGTATCTTTCATTTCAGTTGAGCCCATAAATACCTATAAGGTCCTTTAATTTCAGGTGGGAAATAAAAAACATGTACACAATAACCAGCCAAATTCTCATTAACTAAATATTCCTCATTTTTGCATTGATTGGAGGTTTGGGAGGAGTCCTCTGCTATGGATCCTTAAAAGTAGTTCTTCATCCCCCTTGCCTCTAGCAAAATAAGATTCCAAAGAAAGAAAAAGAACCTGAAGGATACTGTCATAGAAATTGAGGCCATCCTTACTGCCTGTCTCAGATAAAAGAGCAAAGGCTTTGTTTAAAAGGTCAGTAACAACCAAAGCTATAAAATGGGTTACATACATTTTTTAATTGCAAGGTTCTAAAAATGATTATCTTCCTTTAAAATAAAAAGAAGAGAAGGAAGAAATGAAAGAAAGGGAAAGGAAGAGAAGGAAAAAAGTGTAGCCATCATATGAATGATGCCCTATATGGATAGTAACTATTAGCAATTTCAAAATTTTTGAGAGGTTGTAACACTACTTCTTAGTAGGGAAAAAAAGCTTCAAACAAATCATTTGATGGTTTGTGTGCTTTTTGCTTATTACCTTTAAAAATGTCAATAACTTCAGAATAAAAGGAAGTTTCTTCTATAAATTATCTTTTTGTTTTTAAATAACACTTAAAACATTATAAAATACCACCAAGAAGCACCTGCAGTTCCATCATATCAAAGTTATCTATAACATTAACTACTGAATAATAAACTTAAAATTAGTTCTAAGAAGAGACCAGTTGCGTTAAAATTTGTCAATGTGAAATAATTATAATATCATATTACATATTAAAATTGCCTTGATTAAAACATTCAAGAGCACAAATATGAGATGATATTTTTAGTTTGTGGTGCTCTTTCTTGCTCATAAATGTGCTAACACACTAAGACCATTGTTGAGATTCATAAAATATTAGGCCCATTGTTGGTGCTGGTATAGTGAGAGGAACGTCTTCTTTTGTCTTAGGAATGCATGGCAGTGAACTCTTCACATGGCAGAGGGTTTTCCCGACCCGCTAGACCAGCAAATCGCCGTCTCCCATCCAGATGGGCATCGAGATCTCCATCGGCTCCCCCCGCGTTGCGGAGAACTGCCCACTGCTCCACCACGGTTTCTCTGCGATCTGAAGCATCAATGGTCTGAGCCTCTGGCCTGGATTGCTAGATTTCAAATATCCCAACTGTCGGACAGAGCATTCTGAGTGTTTACAGGCCATCCGGTCTCTTCTGTGTCTTTCAAGATCAGTGGGACAAGCAATTTAAATCTTAACTTCCCATCAGTCTTCAGTGTTTTTAACCTATGGAATATTTGTCTTCCTGTCTGTTGATTTCTTAGATCAGACTTTTTAATGCCATCCTCATTAATTTGCCAATATGATTTAAGTTGAAACAATGTACTATACTGTATATTCTAACTTTCTTGCAAGTGGCAGAAAGCAAGATTATGTGCATGGCCGTGTGTTTTGCAGGTGCATGTGTTGAAATAGGAAGTATCCTAGTATGTATTTAGATAAGAAAACTTCTGTGCTAGTGTTGACTTCGAAATTATAACACGTATACCTATATATTCTTTGTGTTTATTTTAAACTTTTCAAAATATACAGTACTATTTATATTTTGTATACCTTTTCATAGGTATCCACATAAAGCATTTGAGGTACATATATTAACTGACCACTTTCTTGGCCCCAACTGCATTGAGAAATAAGAGTTATACACATATCTAACATTGGTAGATTCCTACACAACTCATAATTTTTTAACCCATATAATGATAATACCATTGGTCTCCTGCTTTACTCTTTTAAATAAATAAAACTGTCACAAGTGTCACACATCACCCTTCTGAAGCAAACATAAAATGCGCATGAAAGCTTTTATACATCATTTGGTAGTCTATTATCTATTATGGCTTTAAATACGTACTTGGTCCTCAGAGCCAGAATCCTGAGACTGCCTTATAAACAACATGACTTAAAAATGAATTTATTTTGTCAAATACAGTTACAAACATTCTTTAAATGGGATATAAAAAGACCATTTAAGACTATTATGTTGAATTCTATTTTTTGTTATAATTGTAAGTTTTAGTTCTGCTACTTTATTTGGATTCATACATATTTAGAGGTAAGTCATTTATTTTTTCCTCTTTCTAAAATCAGTAGGTAAAAGAATAATTTACTTATTTGTGAACAAGGAAGATGAAGAATGATGTTTCTTATGTGTTTCTTTAAGTGTGCTACATGAAAAAAAGCCTTAAACTAAACTTTGGTACCCCAGAGTAGTGGAAGGGGCAGAAACGTGTGTTTTGGTCACAATTTGCAAACAGTGAACACATAAAATGTACAGTGAGAACTGACAGAAATGCGAATGTTGAGGTACTTGGAATCTACATGGAGTCTCTTAGAAATGATTTTTCTCTCCATTGTCTCTATATAAAACCAATTATGTTATTAAGATATTAAGTTTATTTAAGCTTTGCCTTTACTACCAAAAAGGTTAAGAAATTCTTATAACAGAAGTGTCCAAAGAGCCTTCTCTGTATAATATATTCTAACAATTTACAGAAATTCACTTCATAATATACCAAGTAAATGATTTCCAAATCCCAGACTGCCTTAATAGGCTTGAGACTGTTGTATGGCCGTGGACAGATTTACACTTTTCAATGAGGGAGTATCCAGGAGTTGAACTGAATTAAACTAGAATGTGAGGTTGGAGCAGATGGTAAGTAAGGGCTATTGATCCACTTTTTAAATTCGTGTTTCTTTCAGAAATATCCTTTTCCATAGGAAGCCTATCAGAGAAAAGTAACCTAGACACTAAATGAGGTCATTAATATAACGTGCATTACACCTGGAAGGGAGAAAACACTAGGGAGGTGGTAGCCTGTCACATAAAATGATGGACATGTTAGAAAGATGCTGTTGTGTAATGTTGGAGAGCCCGACCAAGACCCACGTGACGTACCTGTTCCTCTGTATCACTGTGTCCCAGATAGCCGATGGGGATCAGTGGTTCTGACCTTTACCTACAAGTCAGAATGTTGAGGATCTCTTTTACAAAATTAGATTATTGACCTCACCCCATGATTACTAAAGATTTTCCAGGGGTTGGGAGTAACAATATGGAGTATTTAATAAAATAAAACAAAACAAAAAGCAAAACATTTGATGATTAGGAAGATGTGGAAGAAGTGGCATTGATACCCAAGTGGCTGGGTGTCACTGGGTAGTCGCATTACTTCCTTGGGACTTGCCTTTGTGATCTGTAAGTTAAAAGGGTTATAGATAAGTCCTAATAATTTTAAGCCACATTTTCTATTACCAATTGATTTAAAGAGTGGGACACATTTTAACATCTTATGTTGACTAAAATCATAGAACTTTAGAGCTAAAAAAAGCATCTAGTCAAACTCATTGATTGTAAAGATGATGACACTAAAGCAAAGATCATGTGAATGTTCTATTTTAGCCTATTTTATAAGTTTATATGAAAAAATCTATCAGTTGAATGAAAATTACCTTTGAAAAATATTTTTTGATGTATTGGGATTTTTAACCAGTACTTAACCTACTTTGGATGGGCATTTTCTTCCCAACACCATACCCTTCATTACGGCATCACTGCTGGATTTCAGGAATTTGGAAACATTTTCAAAATATTTGATGAGAAACACTGGTGTTAATCAAAGTTTTCTCTAGCAGACATTTGCAGGGAAAATCTTAGGCTATTTCAAATGAGGATTACTAATATTATGGGTTATCTCAGAAAGGAATTCAGTGCAGCAGAGAAAAATGATTGGGTTTCTGTGTGTGTGTTTGGGCATGGGTGTGCAAGTGCACAACATTTGCACAGGTTCTCTATATGGCCTTATGTCAAAGCCAAATATAAAAATATAAGTTATGTTTGCATAATTCACTTGAACAAAAGTTATCTGTAACTTTTATTTGTTTTTCCATAGACAATGAAGATGGCCAGATTATCATGCACAAAACATGACTTTCTTTTACATAGAAGATGTAGCCAGACCCCATGTCACCCTGAGAAAACATTTGGAACTAGAAAAGAGAGAATCTGATTCCCTACAAAGATTTTTAAAATTATTTTAGGCACATTTGTGGCAAAACCACTACTTGATATCTTCTTTGGTCATTGGAAGCTACTAAATAAAATAGGTGTGGAAACATTTGCTGTGGCATCTGTAAACAGTGAGAATATTTTGATTTTCCTCCTTTTCTACAGGAAAGTTGTCTTCAGGAAAGTTGAAAGTTTTTATGAAGTCTAAACTCAAAATGTGCACATTTCATCCTAGCTTCATCTAAAATATATTTTGTTTCAATCTTTGCAAGATATTTTGTGTTATAATTAGCTCAGTAAATGATTCTTTGAGTTAATAATGTCTGGAGTGAAATAGTCAATCTTCAGTGAAAGCCAGAGGGCTATTTACAGTATTTTTTAAAGGAAGTTACATGTAGGAGTGCAAGTCAAGAATACTGTCTACATGTTAATACTCTCAAAAGGTAGATCACTGGTTCTTATAGGTTCTTCCTAGGAAATTCCAAGAAAGGGAAGCCGAGACCAGACATGTCACTCATTAAGAAGGAAGCTGGAGGTTGTGTAGCCCAGGGAATCAAAGCTAAGTGAATTTAACTCAGCAAAAACCAGTGCTAGACTTTCCCAGGCAAATCAAAGGCCTTGGGAAAACCAGACATCACGGACTCCAGGGTTTACCGTGCTCAGAACTTGGGCAGGTGGTCATCCTCGAAGTCCTTCTTCATAAAGCAGCTGAGACCAGACACTTGATCCAGGAAGAGAGTAAGAATGAAATGTTCTGGGAAGTAAATGGGCAAAAGCAGGATACTAGCTCTAGAAGCCCAGTCCTGGGGACCAGCATGAAAGGAAATTGAGAGTGCAGCTAGAGGTAGGGAGGGAAATTTTTGTCCAAAATAAATATGGAGAGGTCTTCACTGGCACACCAGATCATTACTGAAGTTGGGAGGGAAGAAGAGTAGGTTAGCAAAGTGAAGGACCCATTTTTAGGCGTAGAAGTGAAATCACCACAACTCTGAAATAAGTTGGAGGGCCAGTGCAGCTTGAGCTCTCACTGGGGTATACTTAGGAACTAAAATTGATAAGAGGCCATCAGAGGACCTCATTTTGAAGAATTTAAAAAGGCAAAGATGAGCTACAGACTGATACTCTTTTCAACTTCTGTTGTCAGTTCCTTGTGACTATCACCAGAATCTTAAATTTATCTAGATAATTGAATAAATATAATAATCTACACCTTCATATAATAGACAATAAGAGCAAAATTACACCCTAGACATTGAAAGTGGTTTTTCTCCAATTAAAAAAAAATGGGCAGGTAATCAAATAATATGTCTTTTTAGAAGAACCACCTAGAATATTACACAGAATTATATGTATGAAGTGGGTGAGCATAGAGAAAACTTAAATTGCATCTGAGAATAAAATATAGTGTCAAAGAAAAAGAAGTGAAATGTGATTATAACTAAAGGAGGTGGGACTTAATCAACTGCTCTGAGCTCAGTATGAATGAAAAAGAAATGGGATGTGTGGGTGGAAGGAAAGGTACCCCAAGAACAAGAATACCCAGTGTTGATCCATTGCTATCTAGTGGAAAAGAGTAGGATCTCAGAACATGAAATGTCTGGACACAGGACTGTTCCATTCTGTCATGAGAGCCATAGGTTCCCCCAGACTGTTCTGTGTCACACAGGTGGCCCTCATGCCATCAGTTCACTTTTCCACACTCAATCAGCCTTCTGTTCTCCAATTAACTACCTAGGTATTGACAGAAAGTGAGAAAACGTCTAGATTAGTGTTTCTTGAGTGTTTCTGGAACGTTCTCTAATAGCAAAGAAAATAAACACTATCCAAAAGTCTCTAATAGTGTCTGAAATTCTTTAAATTTGGGGAGTTTTAACTTGAAGATTTTTATAGTCCTTAAATATGGATTTTTGTCTTCGTTCACTGATTAAAAGTGCTGGCAGATAGATAGTAGGCTCAATAAATATTTGTTGAGTAAGTTGACAAAAATTTTAATGTTTTAATAGAAAGACAAAAGTTCTGTTCTTCCTTATTTAATCACAACTGGACTGAATGTACTTATTTTATAAAATTGAGCTAACCTTAATTTAAATTGTATAGTAATTTTCTTGTCATAGTGTCACCATATTTTGAGGATGTGAATCCACTTAAAAATGTGCGTGCAGATTGGAATATTTTTTCATTGTTTTGCAAACTTTATAAGCATAATCCAATCCATAAGGCAAAATGACCAGAACACTTGAAGTTTTGTTAAGCATCTTTTAGTTGAAAAGTCAAGTGAGTGACGTCATATGAAATATTGTCTTTTATTGCCTTAAGGGAAAAATAAGGTTGAAGAGCCCTTTGAAGGAAGAAAAACAAATATGTGGAGTAACTGTTATCACAATATTGAATTAAAAGTTTCCAAAATTTCATTGTCAATGAAGTTACTCTATAATTTTCATACTTCAATTCTGCTGCAGTCTTATCACACCCAGTGAAAGCTTTCACAATTTCACTTTTATAAAGAATGCAATCACAAAATGTTTTTGCTGAATAAGCCAAATCTGAGAACTGTTGATTCATAGGAGAAGCAATGATTTATCATTTTAACCCATGTTTTAGCCATTGTTACAATATTTTCAACTCTATTTTAAAAAAGATCCATTCCACTAGATTGAAAATCTGTTCTTTGTTTTTCTCTGCCTAAGCCAGCACACACGTAAGTCAAAGAGCAACTTTCAACTCTGAATTCTTTAAATGTATCTACAAAGATGAGCACCCAAATAATTATTTCTTCCAATTTTCAACAAAACTCAGCATTTCCTTCCAGCCCATAATACACAAAGAAAATGAAGACAAACCGTTTGCGAGGGGGTGTGGTTGCTGGGCCGCTCCAGGCTGCCGATTCACACAGTTCACGGAAAGAGGCCTTCCCCCCGACACCAGCGCTACAGAGCTGTTTCTCTGCATGCACCCATCAGGGCAAGATTTCACATTTATTAAAAGTGCATCTCATGTATTTTAAAAACCATTTACTGATTATTTCACTGTAAGTTATCCATATAAAATTAATAAAGGTCAACAGTCAGGTTGCTAAACTATTAGTTTAGCAACAAAGAGCAAAACTAGCATTCTTCTCTCAACCAGTCATTCCTGGATTTCCTTCTGGTATGTTCAAACTGGGGAGCGCCATTCACAGCATCTTTCACCTAGCCAGTTTCTTTTTAAATCCCAAACACATTTGACCATAACGTCAGGAGGGAGCATCACCAAGATTTTTTTTCTTTGACATGAGGTTAGTGCTGGCCTCACAGAATAAAATGTGAAGTGTTCTCTCCCCTTTCTGTTTTTTCTTTGGGGGGGAGGGGTTGACGAGTTTCTAAAGGATCAGTGTTAATTTTTTTTAGGTGTTTGGTAGAATTTACTAGTAAAATTATCTGCCCCAAAACTTTCTACAATGAAAAAAAATTATTGCCTTTAGAAATACAATCTTCAAGTGAAATTTATATTCCAAAAATCTGTGTTGAGGTTGAGTTTGTAATACAGCACATCACTGCATTTCCATTTCATAAACATGAATATACTTCATTTTTGTGGAACTGTATACCTTCAAAAGGAAGGATAATCGTTGAAGTGCCTTTGCAGTCTGAAGTCAAAGACATAGGCTCTCTTTGTAGTAGAAGATTTCTACTGGCTTCTTACCAGTACTTTGTCAGTCAGGGTTTAAATCAGGAGGACGGGAACAACGGTAGGAATTTAAACACAAGAAATTGACAACACAGGTACTGGAATATTTGGAAGAACAAAATGGTGATGGGGGCCACGAGCAAGAAGGGGAAAAAATATCCAGGGATTAAGTGTTGCTAATGTTCCTGGCTGGGTAGATCACGTTTGGTGCTGCACTATTGGAAGCTCTTTTGTGGCTGAACTGGAATGCTAAGAAGCATTCCATACAGGAAAATGCTGCTTCCATTTGTACTGTAGAGTCTGGAATGACCTCTCCTCATTACGATTGCAAAACTACCTGCAGTTTTCATACCGTGGGAGCTGGGTGCTAGGAGCTTTTCCTGTATCATTCTGATCTGCCAGTAAGTATCAAAGGAGCCTAGAAATGCAGTCTGCAGCCTCCCAGCCCTGGCCACACACAGCAGAGGACACAAAGGCTCGTGGCAGAAACCAAAACGCTTCCGTAGAGCAAATTCTAGAGTCCCACATTTGATTTAAAAGGTCTTAAATGACAGGAAAAAAAAATAGAACATTGTTTCTGTTTATTCTACTATCTTAGAGCAAAATAGAATAATATAGTAAGATCATTTACTTAGTTCTCAGTAAATTAACGAAAGGGATTAATAAGCTTAAATTGGCAGAAATGTCAAACCGTTAGAGTGTAGAATAAAGAGGTTTGGTTGTCTCCCACCCCATCCACCCAAATTATACTCAGAATATTAACTTGTTTGTGAAACAGGGAAAAACAAGGAATAAGTCTTTCACCACAAAAGTATTCTATTGATCCACTACTCCTCTCCCCCCTTTTAAAAAAGAAAATAGAAGATTAATAAATCATTCCTGATTATTATTTAGTCTACATTTCATATCTGTGCCCTAATCAAGCACTTTTAACCCCGGTTATCCTAAATTTATGAAGCCAAAATATATATTCATTCATCTAATATTTCTTTTCTCTAACTTATACTCATGACTTACTAAACAAAGCTTCCATAATTATTTAAATTTCAAACCCATTTCAAGAGAGAAAACATATTAAGGGCAAAATCTAATTGAAATCTTAACTTTTAAAAATATTAACTTTCCTTAACAGTTCTGCTTTCTGAAATTTATTTACAAAGATCTGATGGAAACGAAAGATGGCTTTTAGAAGGTTGTCATGAAGTGATTAGATTTTCTGGCTTCATTCTGAGATTTGGGTCAGAGCCCTTTTAGGTCTTACGAGGTACAACGAAAAGGCACATGTGGCTCTAAGTTATCTCACTATTACTGTCCAGATTCAGGCAGTACATGTCATGCAAGGTGGCACAGGCACACACACACACGACCGGAGGCGTAAATGAAAGTGGGCGTCCTGGGGAAACTGACAGGGAAAACAGCAAGGCACACGCCACTCTCTGGCCTGCATAACTCACAGAGGCGTGCTGAGCTGGAGACAGGACATGTCATGGGAAGGGCTCTGGATAAAGGACCCCTTTTCTAGAACTGGATAATGGATACTGTTATTTTCCATACTGATAGAGAAAGAGGGGTAGGAAATGGCTACCTGATTTTGACAGGTTAACAAGGAGAGCTTTTAACAGCATCATGGAATGACACAACAGTGCCTTGTTGGAAAGGGGGTTTTCCAGAGCTCAGGCGCAGTGTCTCACTGGCTGCCAAGGCGAGGAGGAAATGAGCTAGCAACACCAGTCATCCCAAGTTCTCTCTCCTTATTATTATATTAGGGAACTATAGCTGCTGGGGGAAGAAGAATTTAGAGGACTTAATAGCAAATAGGTGCTTACTCTTTTGGCTATAGGAAAAAAATGTTGCTATATTTTATGATGGCAAAAATGATAAGATCACTAATGTACAATGTTATAGAAACAAATATGTATAAAAAGAAAAAATTTTAAAGATATGAACAAAATATAATTCAATCTTTCAAATGTTTATATTTTGATGTCCTAATAGAAAAATCAAATTTTTCATAAAGAACAAGGCAATACTTTTTAATCTTCTAAATAAATATCTTTCTGTTTACTTAAAGTATATAAGCATTATGGGCTCTATTGTGTTTACTCTGTAACTTATTTTAAATAATACACTGTGAAATTCTGAGTTACTCACCTGACCCTGATTAAATTACCATCATTGAGGAAAACTTTCAGTAAGCATATTTATAATGACCATACACGGGAGGGTTGCTAATCTTCACGTATAAATGCAGAATGTCCAGTTAAATTTGAACTTCAGTTGAGAAACAGTCAGTTTATAACCACCGTATTGGTTTATTCTACTTTGAACCAATTGTTAACACAAAGATTAGCAGATGGCAGATAGATAAATGCAATATTTGGGACATAATTACACTAAAACATCTTTCGTTGTTTGATGCTCCTCAAAGGAACATCACAGGAGTGAGGAAAGAAAGAAAAAAGAAACATTTTAAAACTGGAAAGCAGAGACCAAAGTAAAGCACAAGAGTAAATAAAAAGCTAGGAAAATTCTTTGGCAAATGAAATGGGGAAACTGAGAGATAGTTAGAATGCTAAGCAATTTACAGTCAGCTAATAAATCCCAAGATCTCATTTCTCTAACCAAAGCCATTTAGGAGCACAAGGTTTCTATGTTCCAGATACCCGGACAGATTTGCCTCCTTCTTGGTCCCTCTCTTTGAATGACACTCTTCGAAGGTGAATCTGACCAGAGAATGACCTTGGCCCCTCTATATACTTATTTTGATGTGTCGGCATATTCAATGAGGAATATTCTGTTGAGATCCTCTCCTGGAACCTCCCCCAAAATTCCTGCCTTTAGAAAACAGATTAAAATCCCTTAAGGCAAAAGACCCAGTGCATGCACTCTCTCTCT
>PVKM010029311.1:0-17829 GCA_004027735.1 Carollia perspicillata | reverse complement strand
AACCAGTGACCCTGTGGTTTGCAGGCCAGCACTCAATCCACTGAGCCACACCAACCAAAGCTCAACTTCAGAGGCTTACACAAGCTTGGAACAGACTTAGATATCTCCCGCTCCCTCAGCTTAGACAGCACGTCCTCTGGGAAGCCTTCCCTGATCTCTAGACTACAACAGGCCCTCCTCGCCCTCACAGAAACTCTGCAGTACCCTGGCCTTCTGTCTGGCAATGCTCAGCATCGCAGCACTTCTTGTCCACTGTTTGCCCCCCCCCCTTAGGCTGCACCCTCCACAGAGAAAGGTGCCCACTGACATCCCCACACCTGGTACCGTGCCCCGGGATACAGCAAGTGCTCCCTGAATACGTGGAGACTGAGCAATAACTCTGAGAGTCACCCTCAAGCAGGCTGAGCACCCCGCCCCCCTCCTGTTGGTGCAGCTTCTGAGGAAAACTCAACGGCAGGCGCTCTGGTCTCAGAGACTATGGTATCTGGTGACACCACTAGGCACACGGACAAAAATGTGGCCGTAGTGGGGTCACCAGCTCTCAGGAAGGAGTGAGTACGAGTCACGCTGCATCCCGCGCAGGAAGAGCTGGAGCTGGTGCCGACGGCGCGGGGTGTCCCGAGCCTCTGGTCTTGGGTTTCTCTTCCGAGAGTATTTATAGCCATCCAGAGAAGCGGCTGGCTTCATTAATTGTGAGCGCATGTCCACCCAAAGCAGCCATACACCAAATGTATTGAATACCAGGCCTTATATGGGCATCCTTGTTGATCCGTGTGTTGTTAATAAGTGGCACGGGGTGGATGGCTAAGGCAGAATGCCAAATGCTGGCCTTCCCCGCCATCTCCAGGCGCGAGGTGGCGGTTGTGGCATCTTGTTTGCTTTTAATGCAGGGACTACTTTTTTAAACCAAAAAGAGGGAGTTGGAAGGCCCACGGCCATTTGATGACCGGTATAGGGACAAACACACGGTTCAGAAGTGGCAGCAATGGATGCAAATTCTGGATCCAGCACATCAAACCATCTTCCTTCAATGCAAATGGTTATCTCACAACAGCTCTAAGTGGCCGGTGCTACTATTACCTGCATTTTGCAAATGAGGAACCTGAGGTGCAGAGTAGGTACAAGATGGGTCCAGTTAGTAGGCAGCAGAGCTGGAATGTGAACCCAGGCAGTCTGGCTCCAGAGTCCAGACGTTGTCAGGTCCTCTGGGTACTCATTCAGCCCAAAGCAAAGCCAAATGAGGACCTACTCCTAGAAGACTCAGGTCCCAGCCCTGAGTTAGTCTTTTCTCTTTTGAAGACTACAGAGAAGCTGCAAGCACAGCCCCGGCCTCCAGGAGCACATCTGGTTCACAAGAGCACAAGTGAGCAAGTGTGAAGTGACATGCGAGGGCCCCATGTGCCAGGGAGTGGGCCATCCCAGCAGGCACCCATCACTGGGTACATTCCCACCTCGTGGATGGCAGGTTCTGTGTCTGTGGGCAAGGCGGTTTCCTTGTCTGGGGCTGCACTTTCAAATCTGTGAAATGGGATGTACCCATTTCATGGATGATAATGACGACGCACTAGCTGGAATCTTACGGGGCTGGTGTTGATGTTAAACGAGAGAAAGCATACAAAGCATTTGGGACAGGGAATGTATCCCATAAACATTGGCCATTGTTATTTCTAGCAGAAAAGTCTGGGCATCACCATTTATTCATTCACAAACACATATCAGGCACCTCCTCACCATGGACCAGGCACGCCGCACCAGGTGCCGGGCACACACAGAATGAGATAGCAGCCAGGCCTGCAAAGGGAGCAAGCACTGTTGAGAGAGGCGTGATCCGGGCCTACATGAAGGACATGAAGGACAGCGGGGAAGGAGGTGTGCAAGGCTGGTGGGAGTCTTGGGGCCCCTGCCGAGGGAATCAGAGAAGGGGGCGTGGAGGAGAGTGACAGGATGTGGGAAATGGGGTGAGGGTGCTTCTGCGTGTGCGGAGGCACCGGTGAGGGCCCGCGTCACGGCATCCAGTCTGCAAGGTGGTGGCCTTGAGGGCAGGTGGTGGCCACAGCACACAGGACTGGGTTCCAGGCGGGCAGCTCTGCTCTGAGGACGTCCACCTCCACGTCCTGAAGTCATCTTTATCTCCAGACTCAGCTGGAGGCAGAGGAATAACTAAATATTTAAGTGGGTTATTTTTTTAATTTTCTTCTCGGTGCCCAGTTATTTGCTTGTTGGCCAGCCCGGAGAGGAGACTGAATTTATGTCTCACCAAAGAGGCACCAGAAAGGGAAAGAGAGAGACACCGAGACAGACAGAGAAGATTATGCCGAGGGTTTTTTTTTTTTTTTTTTTCCTTCTAAGTGTCTCCTCAGTAGAATCCTGCCGCTCTGTCTCTGGGGAGCGGTTTGCCCTCCAGAAAATATGACACTTTATTTCCTGCCCTTGTTTGTTAACACACCCCATTACCATCCGTCTCAGTTTCATGTAGCTGCCAGCCGGCATTAACGCCCTCCTCCTCGCCTCCCCGAGGCAGAAAATAGAAAAGAATTCGGCAGATTTTCCCCCGTGGCACCCTTGGCGGCACCAAGATAACCAGAGCAGAAACCACAATTGGATTCGTATTCCTTCAGCCCAGGAATGCAAAGGACGGGACGGTTTAACCACCTTCTGCATTTTCCTACAAAGAGAGCTGGCTTGTTATTTCGGTTGTCTGGGCTCCCTTCTCTGCCTCGGAGAAAGATACATTAATTAATTTTTTTTTAACGTTAGGCAGGAGATGTTGCAAACTGTCAAGGACTGTCAGTGGCGCCTGCCCCAATCAGGTAAGCGCCTGCAGCGCCTGAGGCAGAGACACACTGACCCCTAGTGGTCGCCTGGGCCCCGCCCTCAATGGGCGGGAGAAAACTGGAGCGACTCCGCGGGGCCCCGGGGGCGCGGTGGGGGCTTTGTCTATAATGTCAGCCCCGACACTTGCGTGAACGCACCGCACACTCGCACCCACACCCATGTCCAGTTTCTTCTCTTTTTTCCAGTTCCGTAGAGTATAGATTTGCTAAGAACCTTTGGGGTGCTGGCTCTGAGCCACAAATAAGGCCTGTTTCTCTGGTCTTGAGAAGTTGTGGAAAAGGCAGACAGGATCCCAGGAGGTCTCACAGCTGAGAGGGAGGAAGGAAGCTGGCGTTCATGGAGAGACTCCTTGGTGCCAGGCACTGTGCACACGTTATCCCACTAGAGCCTTAAAATAGCCCCAATGTACCAAGGTTTGGAAACTGAGGCTCTGGCTGTCAAATGGCTTGTCCAGGTTACAACGCTACTGTTGTTATTGACTTTATTTATTTTAATAAGCACATATTTACCTAGTGCTTATCTGCCAGGCATTCTCCTAGCACTGTACCTATACTGAATTCTCATTACAACCCTATGAGGCACTGCCATTGCACAGGTGACGAGCAGAGGCACAGAGAGGTTAAGTAACTAGTGAGCGGTGGATCCAGCATGAAGCCCAGGCAGTCTGGCTCCCGAGTGTTCTTTCAGGACTCTCTCCAGCGGTCCAAGTGCAAACTGTTCTCAGCCCTGCTTTATCCCCGCAGGACAAGGTGCTGCAGCAGGAAAGGGAGCAGCCGTCCTAACTGCTGAGGAAGGAAGAAGCCTTGTGCAAGAACCGGTTTGGAAGCTCCTTGAAGTCACAGACAGTGCCATCCACCTTCAGAGCCCCACGCCTGGCACACAGGGGGTGCTCAGTCAGGGCCCACCTGGACGGGACCCTGAAGGAAGGTTCAGGGAAGGTGGGAAGGAGGGAGGGAGCCCGAGAGGGCTGCATGAACCGCAACCCTGAGGCAGAAAAACACGGGTCACTCTCCATGACCACCCTGTGAACAGGTATTCTCAGACACACCCACACTCCTTGTTGGCCAACACAAGATGACCAACTAAACCGTATGAACGTCCCCTGTGCCACATTCCTGAGATTAACACATCGAAAATGTGTGCCCCACTGTGTATTTTATCTCATTTGAGAGGCAGAGCAGCCCCCTGGTAGGTCTCACCAGCCCCACTTTTACCACCAGAAAACAGGGTTTTCCCAGATGGGTAAGTAACTCGTCTCGGGTTTCCCAGCTAATAGGTAGGGCTGAACACCCGGCTCTGTATATTAGCACCCAGCTGGGCACCCAGACTTCCGGACTCCAAAGCTGACGTGCACTCATGCTCTTGCTGCCAACCAGGACCCCCACACAGGAAAGCCCAGCCCCCCACCACCCCCCCAGAGGCCCTGTCCTTCTCACAAGCAGTTGCTTGAACTGGCCGGGTTTGTTCCTGCCTTAAGACCTGTGGCCTAGCCGTTCCCGCAGCCCGGAATGTCCTTCCTGTCTGTGGATCTTCGCGCAGTTGGCTCCTTCCTGTCATTCCGGTGTCAGCTCAAGTGTCACCTCCTCCGAAAAGCCTTCCTTGTCCACCCCACCAAAAATAGCCTTCCAGTCACTCTCCATTGCATCACGGTCGTATTTTCTTCCCAGCAGTTATTAATCTGGCGATTTCTTGTTTAGTTACTATTGTTAGGCTCAGCTCCCGTGTAACACGGGCTATCGATTACACAGCACGCACGTACCGTGTGCCAAGCGGAGTTCGGAGACCTTCACACGCAGGAAGTCGTTTCATCTTCACAACCATCTTTTATCCTAAGTTCTATTAAGGTCCCCATTTGACAGAGGAGGAAACTGAGGCAGGACAGTTTCAGTAGCTTGTCCGAGGTTCTGCCCTCAGTAAGCTCTGCTCTTAGCCACTACAAAAAACATCAGCCCTTCAACAACAACAACAAAAAAAAAAACCCTGAATTTTTAAATGGGGAAGGGACTGACAAGGACATTTCTACAAAGAAGATACACAAATCACCAATAAGCTCATGAAAAGATGCTCACCATCACTGGTCACTAGGAAAATGCAGTCAAAACCACAAGAAGATACCCCTTCACCCCCACTAGGATGGCTATAATTTTTTTTAATAAGAAGTGTTGCCAAGGACATGGAGAACTTGGAGCCCTTGTATGAGGCTGGTGGGAATGTGAAATGGGGCAGCCACTGTAACAGACAGTTTGGTGGCTTCTCACAGAGTTAAACAGAATTGCCATGTGACCCTGCAATTCTACTCCTAGGTATATATCCAAAGGAATTGAAAACCAGGACTCAAAACAAAGATGTGTGCCCATGCGAATACAATAGCCAACAGGTGGAAAGAATCCAAATGTCCATCACCTGATAAAGGAGTGCTCAAAATGCAGTATATCCATACAGTGGAACATGGGCCATAAAAAGGACTGAAGTACTGATACATGCTACAAGATGGATGGTTCTTTACATACAGCACACGCCAGCAGCACCCTGGGCGGCGCCCTGGACCTGTCTCTTGCCTCAGCAGTGTTTGGACAGAACAGATCCAGGGATGCCTTTTCTCCCAGCCTCTGACCACCCCCAATCTCTTTTCCAGCCACCACCTTCGGAACCACCTCAGCTATCCTCAGCCTTCGAGACCAGCCAACATCGTTTTTTTTTTTACCTTAACTACTTATTGCCAAACAACCGTGAGCTCCCAAATGCGTCGGAATCATTCCACCTGAGGTTAGGGCTGCTGTCCACCACCCAACCAATGGGCATCTGCGGGCCTCCCACACCTACCTCGCTCTGGGCTTCTTTTTCAACCAGGACAACTTGGCTCTGGAGGGCATGGGCCACTGCTTCTGTGAGTTGGTCAAGAAGGGAGAAGGAGCCGAGTGCCTCTTAAAGATACAAAACCAGCACCAGGGCCGCATTCTCTTCCGGGATGTGCTGAAGCCAGCCCAAGGTGAGTGAGTGGGGTGAGACTCAGGACATCATGGAAGCCACCATGGTCCTGGAGAAGAACTTGGACCAGGCCCTTTGGGATCTGCTTGCCCTGGCTTCTACCCACGCAGACCCTCCTCGCTGGGACTTCCTGGAGAACCACTTCCTGGATGGAGAGATGAAACTCATCAAGAAGATGGGCAACCACCTGACTCACCTCTGCAGGCTGGCTGGGCCCCAGGCTGGGCTGGGCAAGTATCTCTTCAAAAGGCCCACCCCTCAAGCATGACTAGGAGACTTTGGAGACCCTCTGGCCTTTGAGGGGACCCCCTCCGCTCATTCCCCTGGCATCTGGCTTTTGCCTGAGCCTCTCCCAAAAACTACTAGGCATCTTTTTAGGCACCCTGGAGCCCTCTCCCACGCATTGGACCAAATAGAAACAAAGCCTTTTGCAGAAAAACAAAAAACAAGAAACCCACAGTGAAAACAGCAGGATACAAGAAGTCATATATTGTGTCATTCAACTTACACTAATGCCCCTAACAGGCAAACCCATACAGATAGAAAGCAGACTAGAGAACACCAGGAGCTGCAAGGGAGAAATCAGGGGTGTCATTTGGGGGCAATAAAATGTTCTGGGACTAGATAGTGGGAACGGTTGCCCAACAGTCATGTACAGCTTAACAACAATATCCACATTCAGAGGAACACAATCTTAGGCCATCTCGTCCTTGTGCGAACATCGTAGATGGGATAGCCTACGACTGGAACTGTATGTGCTACCCTCTTGCAGGACTGGCAGTGCCGTGGACTTGTTTCCACCAGCAGCACCACAAACACGCGAGGAACGCATTGCCCCGTGACCCTGAGACAGCTCTGCTGCTGTGATGTCACTAGGCTATAGGAACTTTTTAGCTCATTATAATCTCACCCCCCTCCATTATGCATGCGGTCTGTCATTGATCAAGATATCATTATTCGCACCTGACTGTACTAAATTCCACTAAATTCCATACTTTAAAATTTGACGTGGTGAATTTTGGGATATAAATTTTACCACTTTTTTCTTTTTAAAAGTCAGCCTCGTCTACTCGTCTACCTTGTTCATCTCTGCGTCCTCAGGGCCTAGAACAGTATGAGGCACACAATCCGATACTAACAACGTTTGTGGGAGAAATGAATAACCAGGACCAGACTCCAGGCCGCTCAGCTCTCATTCTTGAGTCTGACACCCACAACGCTGGGTAGCTCCGGGAAGCCGCAGCCCAGTGGGTCCCAGATCCTCAGGTGCCTCGGAATCGCCCGGAGGGCTCTCGAAAACGCAGACTGCTGGGCCTCAGCCCCAGAGGCTCGAATTCGGAGGCTCTATGCAGAGCTGGAGAGGTTGCAGGTCCAGCACACTCCCTGCTGGCGCCAGATATCAGCTCTGTTACCAGCTAAACCGCCAGAGAAGAGAAGAACCTGAACACGACCAGGAGACAGGAAAGGCAGGGCCCACATTTTATTCAATGAGAAAAAGTGAGTGGGATCTGAACCCCCTGAAAACTGAACCGCACAAAAATTGAGTTGTCTGTTTTCGTTTAATTTATTTGTATAGGAATGGGTCTGGCACCTCACTCATGCCCCCGTGAGGTGAGACTGCAGGGATGTCAGTAAAGACACACCCAGAGTCCTTGGAACACAGTTGAGCAAACCACTTAATTGAAATCAGGACGGCTTTAGGTTTAGGACACAGGTGCAGAGCATTTGAGGGGCCCAGAGCACGAGGACTTCCCCAGGTTCAAATCCCAGCTCCTCCACCTACCAGCTGTGTGAACTTGAATGACCTGCCTGTGGTAGACAGAATACTGCCCCCTCCCACAAGATGACCACGTCCTAATCCCTAGAACCTATAAATATGTAATCTTACATGGCGCTGGAAGTTACGGTGGCAGGTGGAAGTAAAGTTGCTAATCAACCGACTTTCAGACGGTGAGATCGTCCTGGCTCATCTGAATGGGTCCAATGTAATCACAAAGGCTTACAAAGTGGGGAGGAGGCGGCAAAAGAGGCCAACGGGGTGAGACGCGACCTGAGAAGGACTCACCTCATCGTTGCTTTGAAGGTGGAGGAAGGGGAACATGAGCGGAGAACGCAGGAAGCCCCTAAAAGCTGGAAAAGAGGAGGAAACAGATTCATCCCTAGAACCTTCCAAGGGGAACTCAGCCCCACCAACAGCCTGATTCTAGCCAGTGCGACTCATGTTGGATTTCTAGCCTCCAGAATGTAAGATGAGAAACTTGTGTTGCTTTAAGCCACTAACTTGTTTTTAACGTTTTTATTTATTTATTTTTCGAGAGAGGGGAAGGGAGGGAGAAAGGGAAAGAGAGAGAAACATCAACGTGTGGTTGCCTCTTGCACGGCCCCCACCCGGGACCTGTCCCGCAACGCTGACTGGGAATCAAACCAGTGACCCTTCGGTTTGCAGGCGGGCCCTCAATCCTCTGAGCCACACCAGCTGGGGCAAGCCACTAACTTTCTAATAATTTGTTGTAGCCCAGATAGAAAACTGATACACTGTCTAAATTCTGTAAACCTCGGTTTCCCTGCCTATAAAGTGGGCATGGCAACCACAGCTACTGCATAGAGTAGGCGCGACGATTAAATGTACTGTATGTAAAAATCCTAGTGCAGAGACTGGCCCATGGTGCACATAAAATAAATACTGGTATCGTCATTGTTATGTTCCATAACTTTCTCCTGGACAAGCCCGCCTGGGCTCCCTTGGGACAGGCCCTCCCCTGTTGCTCTGAGCATCTCTTTCTCACCTTTGTTTGAAGACACCAGATTCTCCCTAGGACCCCTCTGCCTACTTTCCCTTGCCCTCCCACTTCCGCTCTTGTGGGTCTTGGGTAGCCCAGGCTTTGATTCTGGGGGCCGTGGGCGAGCAAAGAGCCCTGGGGCACAGAGGCTGCCACCCACTTTCCTTGGCTGGAAGGCCAGAGTGGGCACCTGGTAGTGAGTCATGGCTCTGCTTCCAGAGCTGGCCTGGGGCAAACAATCTCTTTACAAAATAAAAGCCTCTTGTGAAAAATTGCTGGGTGTTTGCATCTGCAGTCATTTATTCCAAGAGCAGTGAGTTTTCTGATTCTGGATTCACGCAGATAAACAATGGGGGGATCTCTACTTCTCTTCTTGGAGGGAAAGGGAAGGAGACACCACAGAAAGCAGGTTGAACACTGATGTTTACTAGAGCAGGAAAGTAGATGGCGAAAAGCGGATAACCAAACCCCTCCCCTGGGTGCAGCCCCGGGTGGTGCGGGTCGCCCATCCCCACGCTCTGGAAGCCCAGCTCCATCAGCTCGGGCGAGATCTTCACTCTGCCCACCCTTGCAGCCTGGTAGGAAGCCCACGGTGGGGAGGGGCAGTCTGTACTTTAAGCTCTTGGCAGGTTAGGAAAACGAAGCAGCCCATGCATTCGCCGCCATCAATCCCCAAGGCAGCCTTGGCCACGGCCACAGTTCACAAGGTCCGAAGACATCCCTTTCTGCGGCTGAAAACATAAGCGAAAGAAGGAGCCTCGTCCTGTCTCAGCATTACCCAGGCCGACGCTTATCACAGGGCTTTCTGGAAAAGAGGGAGAAAATTATGTTAACATGATGTTGATTTTTTTTTAAGAAAAGATGCGGAGGGGGGAGGGGGGAGGAGAGAGGCGAAAGAGGAGACTTAGGAGGAGGAGAGGGAGGAAGCAGCCACCGAGCTGTCTCTTCCCGAGCACCCCCATGCTGTGCCGGGAAGCCCTGTTTTCCCTGCGTCGACATTGTTTTATTCTCTCCCGAGGACATTTTTTCATTGTTTTATTCTCTCCCGAGGACATTTTTTCATTGCCTTTTTTTTTCTAAGAGAGAGAAGAAGGGAGAGAAAGAAACACCTGTGCAAGAGAGAAGCCTCCATCACTTCATTGCCTCCCACATGCGCCCAGACCGGGAACCAAATCCACCTCCCAGGCACATGCCCTGACGTGGAAACGAACTTCCAACCTTCTGGGCGCAGGACAACGCTCCAACCAACTGAGCCACACTGGCCGGGGGCTGTGCATTGACTTTTTAATGCTCAGAACCACAACATGAGGAAGGAGCTCTCACTAGTCTCATTTTACAGGTGAGGAAACTGGGAGAGACGTTGGCCGCTTCTTCCCAAGTAGAGTCACGACCTGAATGCTTTCGGGCTCCCAGTTCCGAGGGGATACGTCCCTCCAGCTTCCTTGTCTTCGTGTAAATGGAGCTGTTTGGAGCGAGGCCTCTGTGGAATCCTGTGTTTTCCAGGAGCCGGCCCCACCCCACCCCTGGCTCACCAGCAAGGCCTATCCTCCCCAGAGGCAAAGGCCTCAGTTGCCCCTTGGAGGGTGCTGCCTCAGGGCTCACTGCACCCCAAAACTGCTCCTCATGCCTGACCTGCACAATCAGGGAGACATTTACTATGCGCCAGGCTCCGTAGATATCATTATGGCCCCAGTTTAGAGATGCAGAAATGGAGACTCAGAGAGGTTAGGCGACTTGCCCAAGGCCACACAGAGCGGGAACACAGAGCGTCTGCCCGAATCCAGAGTCTGAGCTCCTAACTACTCCCCAGCGCTATTTCTGAGGAAGCCAAGGGAGGACTTCCAGCGCTGGAGGGCCAACGTCCCTGGTGCAAGGGCGACGGTAAGCTGTGCCCCGGAATAGGCTCCAGAGGCTGGGAGGACGAGAACAGCAATGTCAGTCCACCGCTACCCTTCAAAAGCAGGACCTCTGTGCCCCTCAGAGGACTGCAGGCTCCACCCCCCAACACCCACACACAGGACCCTGCAGTACCATCCACATAGAGCACACGGAACCGGAGTAGCCAGACGGCTGACACACCGACCACCGCCCAGCAGGAGTCAGGAGCTTTGTCAGGCTCGGTTAGTGCCCCTGTAAAACGGGGTTGGAATGCACCCCCTGAAATGACACAGGGGGCTCAAGAGGACCAAATGAGAGAACTTAGGTGATAGCACCCTGAAGATTACAAAGAGCGATACTCTACAGGGAGTGTTCCCGGGTTAATTCGCAGTAGCGCAGAAGACCAAGGACGGGAGACTTCCCTTAACCAGGGATGACAAACTGTCGCATTCTATGCTGTCCTGCTTTGTCCTCATGTGTTACAGAGGCGGAATGACATTCACTAGGCTTAACCTCGCAAGAGATTTGCTCCTCTATCTAATAGGATTTGGAGGGGGGTAGGGGAGAAGCCAACTGCCTCCTGCAGGAACGCGGTGCTGGGGTCAGGCGTCCTATTCCCGGGGCTGCAGGACTAAACCCAGAGGAAGAGGAAAAGGGCAGGCACGTCCCCAGCCTGGAGGGCTAGGGGAAGGCAGTAAGGAAGTCGCTGCTCCCGGGGACAGTGGTGAGGATTGTGACGCAGGTCTCTGGTTGAGCCCAGGGGTGCTGACCCCACCTGAACAGACCCAATATTCGACGAGGCACATTCATCCAGATTGGTATTCCAGAGTGACCTTTTCTAGACAGCAATGAGGGTCACGTCCCTCCCTGACCTGGGGTCTCCTAATGAGGGGCCAGGCGCCCCTGTGTGTCCCCGGGGGTCTCTCTCTCAGCCCAGCAGCCACCTGAGTCTCCCGCCTCACTCCTTCATCCCTCCAACCCAGATCCAGCTAACGAGCTGCTTCCCCTGCCACCCCATTCTGGAAGGCCCCTGGGCCCGTGCACAGCGGTCCACCGCTGTCTGCCCGCCACAGAAGGCCTGGGAGAAGGAACGTACCGGAGGCTGGTCCCGAGCCCTACACGGGGTGCACCACGTTCCTGTCGCAGTGGGGCTTGCAGTGCGGGTTCAGCCAGTGCTCCAGGAACTGCTCCTCCGCGCGGCGCTCCAAGCGGAGCAGGTGGTGCATGTACTCCTGGCAAAACAAACCCACAGGGAAGAGAGGCTTTTCCACGGTGACAGCCAAGCTGCTGAGGCTGGCGTGGCTGTGGTTCTGCGGCAGGGCGCCGCCCGGCCGAGGGAGGAGGACCCACCGCACCCATGCCTCTCGGTGGAGACCCATCCGCCAGACCCACTCGGTGGGCAAAGTAAAGAAATCTGACAACCCCAAGGGCTGAGAGGGGGCTGTGTCCATGGGAACTGGCAAACACGGCTGATGGGCTGCAAGGCCGGCCAGCCACGTTGGGAAACAATCAGTTGCCTGAGATCCAGAGATCTCACTCCCCATTTACAGCCTAGGGCAGGGGTGTCATTTTCACCAGGGGCCACATCAGCCTCCCAGTTGCCTTGTAATTTCAACTCCTTAACAGTTAAGGAGTAGTTACATTTATACAGTCCTGAAATTATTTCAGCCCTTTGAAGGCAACCACAAAGCTGATGTGGCCCCTGGTGAAAATGAGTTTGACACCCCTGCCCTAGAGCACTGTCCTTCAAACTTTGTCTGTCATAGAAACACAAAAACACAGATTGCTGGGCTCCGCCCCCAGAGTTTCTGATTCAGTGGATCTAGAGTGGGACTTCAGAATTTGCCTTTCTAGAAAGTTCCAAGCCAATGCTGCTGCTGCTGTTCAAGTTGAGAAACTCAAATCAGAGAAACTCTCAACTCAAGAAGATGTGTAGAAGGTTGTACATAGCAGCAATAAACCTGTAGTAACAAAACACTAGAGCCATGCCAAATACCACTGACAGGAGAAAGATAAATAAATCATAGTAGTGGAAATTATTCCATGCCACGGAATAGTATACAGCCATGAACATAAATGAATTAGAGCTACACAAAACAACATGGGTAAGTCTTGGAAATATCATGTTGAGTAAAAATGGCAAGTTCAAGAAGACCTTTATAGTGTGGCACCATTTTTATAAAATTTAAAATATGCACAACTAATAGTGTATTAGTTAAAGCTGCATGCACTTAGGATAAAATCATCTTTTTTCAAAGGCTAGTGATAATTATAAGAAAGCTTAAGTTGCTATGCTATTATCAAATAAATAGACTTGAAAAGACTTTAAAACCTCCCAGAGAAACTTGTGACTAGGGATTGAGGGGCATTTTGCAAAAGCAGGCTGCTAGTTCCTCAAAGTGTTAAACACCGAGTTACCGCATGACCCCCAGTTGTGGACCCAAGAGAAAACTTACGCCCACAGAAAGCCTTGAACACGTACGTTCGTAGCAGCATTTTTCATCAGAGCCAAAAAGTAGAAACAACCCAAGTGCCCATCATGAATACACGGGTAAATAAAATCATTTTATTGATTTTTCCACAAAAAGGAACGTGATTTGGTCCTAAAAAGGAACGAAGCACTGACCCGGTCTACGCCCCGGGCGAGCCTGGAAAACACGACGCTGAGCGAAGGCAGCAGCCGTAAAGAGCCCCGCGCTGCACGACTCCGTTTCCACGGAACGTGGCGGGTGCTGCAGGTTGACGTGCTCAGCACAGAAGCAGCGGCGGGCTGTCCGTTGCTGACCATCTCTGGGACCCGAACGGAAACACAGACCGTCGTCCCTCCCCCTCTAACTGTCTTTCATTGTGACATTTTGCAGTCCCACCAGCAGGGAATGAGAGTTCCCGTCGCTCCACACTGGCGCCAGGATTTGATGTCATCGGTGTTCTGGATTTACAGCATTCCCATGGGTGTGTGGTCGTGGCTCACTGGTGTTTTAATTTGCCTACCCCCGCCCCCCGCACCGTGACTTGCGATACACGGCATCGCTTTTACACGCCTACACGCCATCGGCAGATCTCGTTTGGTGAGGTGTCTGTTTAGGTCTTTTACCAGGGTGAGTTTCTAAAATGTTACAAATGAAATTGGCTTTATTGGTTTTATTTTTATTGTGACAGTGATACACATTTCCATTTTGAAATTATGTAAAATAAAGAAGTGAAAAGTCCCTCTTCCTTTTTTGTCTACATCTTTGTCCTGTTGCCAAGCGATGTTTAAAAAAAACAAAGCAAACCATGTTGCTTCCTCGCTTAAAATACCTGAATGGCGCCTACTGGGCTCAGGAGGAAGTTCTGATTCCTCAGCGTGGTTCGTGGGACTGTCCGTAACCCAGCCTCACCCATCTCCTGAGCCTCCTCTCTCTCCAGCAACCCACACAAGCTTTGCACACCATCCCTCCCTGAAGAGGCCATGCTTGCTCATCAATCTGAGCTTACGATCTTCTCTCTGCCTGGAGCTCCCCTCTGCCTTCTCTTTTCCGGTCTCACTCCTACCTGACTTTCCAGGCCTCTACTTAGGTGCTTCTTCCTCCAGGAAGCCTTCTCAGATTCCCTGTGACTCCAGAGCTCCCTGCACTTCCCCTGGTATAGCCCTGGGGGTCGCTCTGTGTGGCAATGACTTCTCCCTGAGAGTAGGGACTAAGCTGGCCCACATTATACATTTTAGTGGGTGGGCTCCACTACTAGCATGCAAACTTCGTGTTTTCACCCCAAAAAGAGAGTAGATGGAGATAGGAATGATTTTTCACTTGGAGGATGGATCTTACTGACATGCCCTTGAAAGAAGTCTGGGCGCTGTGATTACGGGATGCACACCATTGCAGGTGTGCGTGACGGGATGCACACCATTGCAGGTGTGCGTGAGCAGATCTGCACGGACACAGTTAGGGGACCCCGAGCAGCGGGCCGTCGATCAGAGGAGGGGTGTCTCACCTTGGGAAAGAAGCCATATTTGGTAATATTTGTACACGATTAAGTTATTTTGGGGTGTACAGATATCACACAAACCCTAAATCATGAAAACCCTTCAATGGTATTGATAGAGCTTTAATAAAGACTCCAGTGGAGAACTTTAAATTCCTAAGTTTCTAAGAAATCCTCTAGGAAGTCTGCATTCTCTATGAAGTATAGCTGTGTTTAAAATTTTTAATGACTGTGCAAAATAACAAATTAGGGGGTATCCAATTTTCCTGAATTTTCTTTCTTTTCCCCTAGGACTCACGCAGTTTGAATCTGTTTTGATTATCACTGTTGTTGTTGTTGTTGTTTTAAACTCATCGAAAGGCACCCCGAGTCCTGGGCACGGCACCTCTGGGGCAGCCACAGTGGGAGCAGGTGGGGAGAAGGCTCCTCGGGGGACCCGCAGTGGCGCCCGGGGGCGTGCCAGGCTCCGTGGTGAGTCTTGGACTGAATCCTGCCCTGTCCTGCCTTTTCTGGGGAGCGTTTGGCCAGAACAGTAATTGGGAGGAACAGGAAGGCATTTCTTATAAATAAGAACAAAGACTTCCCAGCACATAGGCCTACTTACTTCAACTGTTCCTTGTAAGCCGTGCGCTGAAGGAACCATGTTGCCGGGCGGTACAGTGGAAAGGCGAAGAGGTCTGGGTCAGAGTCTGGTTCAAAGCCAGACCCTGCCAGTATTGCTCTACTCCAGCCTCAGTTTGTCCATCTGCACAGTGGGGGTGACCCTAATACTTATTTCATTGGGTTGCCAGAATCCAATGAAACAAACGAACAAAGTTTTGTGCCAGACCCTGGCCAGGTAGCTAAGGTGGTTGGAGTGTTGTCCCTATGCTCTAAGGTTGCAAGTTTGATCCCCAGTCAGGGCACATATAAGAATCAACCAATGAATGCATAGTAAGTGCAACAACTCAGTGTGTCTCTCTCCCTCTCTCCCCCTCTCTCTCTCCCCCACCCTTCGCTCTCTCTCAAATCAGTAAACAAATAAGTAAAATTTAGAAAGACCTGAGCATGCCTTGAGGCTGTGCACTGGACACCTCTCCCATGAACTAGTCCACAGGAAATTTTCAATAAATGCCTAGTGGACAAAAGGCTAAGCAGAGGACCTCCGCGTGTGGTCCGCCGTCCCCTTGGGGGTCCATGAGGTCAAAACCCTTTTCAGAGAACATTAAAACACCAGCTGCCTTCTGATGCTGTGCACTGACGGATAAAACTTGCCCCCGCAGAAGTCAAGTCAGTGGCGCCGACCACCCCAGCAGTTACTGTACCCTTCACCATCACACGCTCACGGGTTAAAGTAGGGAAATAAATACGAAATGCTCTTCAAACGTCATTTCACCAGAGAACACCCCGGTGAACCAAGTCGAAACTCCAGGGCAGGAAGCGCGCGGGCGGCACGGCCAGGTGCCGCGGTCCCCCTGAAGAAGAGCACTCAGGGGGCCCTCGGCGTGCGGGATGGAACCGGCTGTGTTCTGCACCTGCTCGGCAGACGTCCTCTCGAAAAACGAAGAAAGCGAGCTCGTCACTTCAAGGAAAACAACAGACAGGACTTGACACAAAATGGTAAAAATTCAAGCTTCCAAGGGCAAATTCGGGTTTTAGAAAAGTTGTGTTTACTCCCTGACAGCTTTTCGGTACTTAAAGACTTTCCTGATGAGGTTGGGGGGGGGGGGGATGTTCACAAAGGCCACCACCGATGCACCGCACTTATATACCTTTTATACATACATACCTTTTTTACATATATCGTTGTTTGCATTCTTACTCATTCAACCCCTGTCTCATTCAGCCAACATCCCACTGTCTTTTTGATGATAGTGACTGTGGTGTATCTGGTGCTTGGCACATAATAGCACCTCAATAAAATTCACTGGCAAAATACGCAAGTGAGTGATCAATAAATGAATTGGTTGTCCTTTCTCCATCACCTTACCAAACCCTCCTTGGGAGGTTCCCCGATACCTGTGTTGATCTGCCCGATACGATGGCCCAGTCCAAATGCCCATATATATTTCACACTCCTCAGTAGCAGCTGAAACCACAGAGGCAGAGAAACAACCAAAACACACACAGAGAGAGAGAGAAAGAAACGAGCACTGGTTTCCATGACACTTCACTATTTATTTAAAATGTTAGGAAAATAAATATGCCACAAAGGCCTACAAGCAATCATTAGTCAAAGATGAAAAGCCAAACTGCAAATCTGCTGAAAACCACAAACTCAACAATTGTGTTGGCTGCGTTAGAAATGACCCGGCATTAATGATAATCTCAAATGTTCCTGGATCAAGAGAGAAGAGCTGGATGGAAAATAAAGTTTAATTTTCTTAGATTCCTTTCTTCAAGGGGAAAAAAAAACTGAAAACAAAACAAAACCAAGTATCTGTGTTCCGTGTTCAATGCCAAGGATAATAATGGAGGTAAATAACTTCTCAGTAATTAGCGCAGAAAAGGGAAGTTCTCCTTACTTCTGGCCTTGGAGCGGTGTAATAATAAAATGAAATACCCACCAGAACGTGATCTAAGCTGAGAATCATCAACTGGACAGTTGATCTATCAAAGAGGGAACTTCTCGTAAGAAGGCAGTATCCTTCCAGGGACATTTGCATGGAATGGAAGGTCCATCAACATTGGGGTGAGTTATTTTGCTCATTAGTGAAAGCAAGGTGATCACACAGGCAGAAGGGTGGCTCTGAAGTGAACTGCCCTGGGGCACTTGCAGGCTTGGGGCGCTGGGGCTCAGTGAAGGCAGATCAGTGATGGGCACAATTTACATCTCAGTCACTCCCAACGGGCCTCCGAGAGCACGGGGAACAACAGGGTAATGGAATTACTGCATCCATTTGTCAAGGGGCTGAACATGAAAGCATATTTTACAAAGACTACTTACAATAAAGCTAATATGATTTATGCTTTCCCAACGAGAACATTCCTTAAAGGAAGGCAGGCCAGAGTGGAAAGCATATTCCTGGGACACGCAAGTGCTTACGAAAGACATAATTTTAGCCGGGATGTCATCTTTTTGAAGAATTTCCAGGCTCCACCCCAACGGTTGGCAAATAATTTCTTCCCTACAATTTGAGATGATTAAGAGAAATTTAATGAATTTAAGGGAGGCGGTAGGAAAGATTTCTACGAAACAATCTCCAGACCCTGCGGCAGAGCTATGTCTTACAAAATGTCTCCCCAGGAGACAGGCAAAGAAAAGAATGGAAATGCGTATAATGAGCATTTGGTAAACGTCAAATACTGTGCTTGGTGCTGGGGACCCAGAAGTGAAAGGAACAGTCCATCTGCTCAAGTAGTTTCGAGCAGTCTGGTAGGGGGGATGGAGTTATTGGGGGGGGGG
>PVKM010029310.1:0-17845 GCA_004027735.1 Carollia perspicillata | reverse complement strand
ACATCCGAAACATAAGGGTGCCAGATGGAGGAGAGGAAGAGCAAGAAATTGAAAACTTATTTGAACAGTGAAGGAGACCTTCCCCAATCTGGCAAAGGAAATAGTCTTCCAGGAAGTCCAGGAAGCTCAGAGTCCCAAAGAAGTTGGACCCAAGGAGGAAGAGATCTAGGCATATCATAATTACATTAGCCAAGATTAAAAGAAAAGGAGAGAATCTTAAAGGAAGCAAGAGAAAAGGAGAGAGTTACCTACAAAAGGAGTTCCCATTAGACTCTCAGCTGATTTCTCAAAAGCAAGCTTGCAGGCAAGAAGGGGACTGGAAAGCAGTATTCGAAGTCATGAAAGGCAAGGACCTACATCCAAGATTGCTCTATCCAGCAAAACTTTCATTCAGAGTAGAAGGGCAGATAAAGTGCTTCTCAGATAAGGCCAAGTTAAAGGAGTTCATCATCACCAAGCCCTTATTATATGGAATGTTAAAGGGATTTAGCTAAGAAAAAAGACAAAAAATATGAACAGTAAAATGACAACAAACTCACAGCTATTAACAACCGAACCTAAAAAGAAAAAAAGAAACCAAAAAATTAAGCAAACAACTAGAACAGGAACAGAACCACAGAAATGGAGATCACATGGAGAGTTATCAGTGGGGAAGTGGGAGTGGGGGGTAAGGTACAGAGAATAAGTAGTATAAACGGTAGGTAGAAAATAGACAGGGGGAGGGTAAGAGTAGTATACGAAAAGTAGAAGCCAAAGAACTTACATGTATGACCCATGGACATGAACTAAAGGTGGGGAACGTGTGTGGGAAGGGGTGTGCAGGGTGGAGGGGAATAAAGGGGGGTAAATGGGACAACTGTAATAGCATAATCAATAACATTTTAAATGAACAAATAAATAAGTAAGAGTCCCATCTCTCAGGCAGAAGAATTCCAAGTAGTTCATGTTGATACTCTGTTCTCAAGGGGGGCAGCATTGACTTCCACTGTACACAGTGACTTCCTTTCAAAGGGTACAGCATGGAAAGGGTTGGGGCGGGAGTATCTTTACAGTGGGGAAAATCTGACAAATACTACCTTAGTCAGGTGATTAAGGTCAACATCAATATCAACATCAGTACTTCAAATGAACTAGCTATATTGATAGTATGTGCACTTGCTGTGATGAAAATAAGTTTGCCTCTATAGTCGCTCCATCCAAAAAAACCCTAACCCCACTCTAATCATGACAGAAACATCAATTTCCAATAGAGAGGCATCCTACAGAACACCTGACCAGTATTCCTCAAAACCTCCAAAGCCATTAGAAAAAGAAGTCTGAGAAACTGTCACAGCTAAGAGGAGCCTACGGAGCCGTGACAAGTAAATGTACTGTGGTACGGAATGGGATTGGGCGTTGTGAGTACTAGGCAAAAACTAAGAAAATCTGAATAAACTCTAGACCTTGGTTACTAATAATGTATCAATATCAATAGACAAATGGATAAAGATATGGTCCATACACACAATGGAATATTAGCCATAAACTAGAATAAAACCTTACCATTTGCAACATGGATGGACCAAGAGGGTATTATGGTAAGTAAAATAGGTCAGAGGATGACAAATATATGATTTAGCGTATATGTGAAACCTAAAAAACAAAACAGGAAAAAAACTCATGCAGAGAACAAACTGATGGTAGCTGGATGGGAGGGGAAGGGGGGCTGGGCAAAAAACGTGGGAGCAAATAACAAGTACAAATTACCAGTTATAAAAAGTCACAGGAATGTCAAGTACAGCATTGGGAAGACAGTCGGTAACACTGTAATAAGCAGGTATGGTGCCAGGTGAGTCCTAGGCTTATCAGGGTGATCACTTTGTACGTTATACACATTTCTAATCACTATGTTGGACACCTGAAACTCATATAATGTCGTGTATCAACTGTAATTGAAAAATAAATTTAAAGAAAATGAAACATAAAAAGTGCATGATAAACATATGTAAAAGGCAAGTAAACTGGAAGGTATTTGTGATGTTACTCCGGTAACTCACTAAAAAGACCCAAATGGCCCAGGAGGCAATCAGGCAAAGAATATACACTGGGTGCTTTACCAGTGAGGACGTGCTACTTGTCAATACGCACATGGAAAAAAACACCCAGACCCATCAGTAATCACAGAAAAGCTCATGAAAATAGTAACATAGCATTTTTCACTCATTAGATTAACAAAATTTTGTCAAGTGTTGACAAAGATGTGGAAATTAGGAACTTTTGCACACTGCTAACAAGGCTGAAAAACAGAACAGCCATTCCAAAAACAATTTAGCTCCTGGCAACAGGGGATGCATGTGTTTTATTGCCCAGCAGGAAAAGAGATGCAAAAGGCTGCTCGCTGCTCCCTGCATCAATTTTTATGGGAAAATGTTGAATAAACATAAATGCCCACTAACAGAGGAGAATAAATACACAAAAATGCCATATTTATTCAACAGAACACAGTGGTATTAAGTAAATAGATGTATACAAATCAACATAAGAGCCCCAAGGTAAAATAAGTAAAAATAAAGGATACAGACAGCTTGAAGATACTTATGTATATTTTTAAAACACCAAAAATAATACTGTGTCCCTAGAACACCAGGTGGAAGCGTGAAGAACAGATGGACGCGCACGCAGACTCGCCGCGGCGGGCGCCTCTGCAGAGCACGAGAGGGCGCAGGACTGCAGGGACTGGGTGAGTGAGGACTCCGACTTACATCACCATCAGTTACGTCCTAAAAAGGGGGGATATTATTTCTGGATGACGGGAATGCATATATTATTATTCGTCCTTCAGTTGTTTTGTCCAGTTTTCATTTGCAGCGTACTTCCCTGGTGCTCAACCATATGCTCTGTTCCAATACTGGCAGGAAAGCGGCTGGTGCTGGACACACGAACAGCAGAATGCCACCCTCCACCTGCGGCTTCAATGATGTTCAAAGCAAATGCTGACTAGACACGGTTTTAGCCTTAACTGACACACTTTAGTGCTGATTCTTTTAGAAGTTGAGACTCAGAACATTCATCAACATGACAACTGAAAAGCAAATGCAGGTAAAACACGTCTTCATTTAGGTAGGATTTTTAAGGGCCTAATCATATGTACAAAATGAAGTTACCCAAAATCCCTTTCTCCACTGCCATCTGGTGGGAAAAAGAGGCAACCTCATCTGTGCCTTCCACAAAAGCTCCCGTCTGCAGTTATCAGAGTGCCATTTTTCTTTAATGAGGCACGCACTTTTATTGAGGTTTCTGTGCAGTACACTGGTACCTGTTTACTTTCTTTAGAGCCGTCCTCACACTAAACCCTTCAGCCTACAGATAAGAAAGAATTATATCTTTTCCTGCTCCGATTCCCTCTTCAATGTTTTCAAATCAAGTGATGCTTTAACTTCCTCCTCACCAGATCATTCTGCACCCTAATTTTCATTTATTCACATATCAAACCTTCTAGAGTGAACAATTCCAACAGCTGATTTCTGTATTAAAAATTAGTGTCATTTTGCTTTATATAAACTTATAACGGTAAGCACTTTTCATTTAAAGAACTTTTAAAATATACCCTATTGTCACTATAAATATGCAGTGGGAATTATAAATAGTTCCTTTTTCAAAGCACTGGATGGAGATAGCACAAAACATACAGTATCTTATCAAGAGCCAGTAAAATAAGCTAGATTTTTCAGACATTAAAGAAAAATATCAACATAAGAGAAAAAAACATAATCAGGTTATGAATCCCCCAATTTGCAATACTGAGTTCCTTCATGCATTTATAATCCAGAGCTGTAACTAAGCAGAGTGGTACAAATACTCTGGAAAATGCCAGCTGCACTCACAAGTCAATTCTAAATGGTTTTCCATTAGTGTTTCATGTGGCTATGATTCCATTCAAGCTTTAACACCGGTTACAGTAGAAAGCTTTTTAACTGTTTCCAAATCAGCAATAGCAGAGGATGAAAATAAATAAAGTCAAAGGCACTCCCTCCCTCAGAGGCTCAAAACAGATTTTTAGCAAGTTTCAGTCACTCCATTTAGATGATCCTGTAAGTACATGCAAACACACTGAATTGTTGGTTTAACTTCTCTTCCTTCCTCAAAGTTTATAATGAAGAGACTAATCCCTGTGTTGGGACTGACTGATGTAAGTTCGGATGTGCTCATAGTTGCTGGTAAGGAACACTTAAGGTCGGTCAGAAAATAATTGAACAGGCTTCTCATGTAGGCACCATGACTCACAACTAAGACACTGGCTACTAATTCTGGAGTACTGCTGTCTGAATTAAATTTGGAGGCACAGTTTTTTTCTAAAGGGAATATCTCTGCCAAACAAGTTTCCAAATTGTTGCTTGAAGTTTCTGAGGAAATCGGTTCTTTTTGACCTGCTTCCTTCAAGATCAGTTGACAAAGAAATTCAAAAAAGTCTACTCCACGCATCTTCACCTACGAGAAAAGAAAAGGTGCAATGAGTGAGATTAACGTCTGTCTTAAAACAGAAACACAAAACCTGATTGGATTTTTCTATATTGTCAATGTAAGTACCATATGAGTAGATGAAACACTGTATTTCTATTCATTCAATCTGTATTTCTATGGATATTAGTGAGGGCCCACCGTATTTCTGGAATTACGGAAGCACATCGGGGACAAAGATGACTAAGGCACAATTCCTAATTCCTGACTCAGAGCACTCAAGAGTCTAGTTAGAGATGTCTGCAAGTAAACAGACAACCACAAAATAGTATTAACTACAAAACTACATCTGACACTTCAGTTTACTTAGAAAGGAAAGGAAAGGAAAAAAACTCTCCTTTACTAAATTAATGAAAAGTCTTTACGAAAAAATTATGAAAATAATGAACAAGGGGGGAAATCACCAATACTACAATTTGAAAGCAGAACGACCCAAAGAAATGCAAGCATGGTGATGCTATCACGGAGCTGGCCTGAGGCCAGCAGAGGCCTGAGGATTTTATGGCTTGAATTATTTTGCCTGTCATTCTCCTTGAACACCACCACTCGCTTTACTCACTACCACTACCACTGCTAAAGTTACTGCTTCATATTCAAAGAGTTTTCTTAACAGGTACATCCAATAGCACGCACCCTTTAAATCCACTGTCAGCTCTGACTGCCAACCTAATACTGTCAATGAGAAAGTGAGAGTAGCCTAAAAAGGAAAAAAATGGTATCATGCAGAGTTGTTTCATAAACCAAACAACTTTCAAACTGCTTATCTAAAATTTAGGAACATCTAACATACAAAAAAAAGTCAGATTTCAGCTACGGTGATACTGGCAAGTTCATCTGAGTGCCCCAGGGCTACGTACCTGGTCTAAGGTCTCTCCTCCAGGTGGTGTGTACCCAGGTATTTCTTCCCCAGCTGCTTTGGCCATTGCCCTTAGCTCACTCAGCCCCCTTCCTTCTGCAACCCCGTATTTCTGCAATAGTCCAATAAACAGAAGTGCCTCCAGTGAATTTACAATACAACAATTAAGTACAATCACCCCAGGAAGTGTGGTTTCTTTCTACTTACCTTATTACATTTCTGAACTCATAATTCCCCATAATGATAATGGATTACTTGCATAAGAATATATTGAAAGAGATAAATCATTATGTACGGTCTGCATTGATGAAACCAGAAGATTCTAACAATACCATCAAACAGAGTCCAACAGTGAAATATTTTTATAGGAGCATATGCATATTTTTCACCAGGTGCCCTTAAAATCCTCAAATCCAACTCTTACATCCTCGATTATATCTGGAGCAACCTCTATTACAGAGAGGAACGTTAATAATCATCACTTGCTCTGTTTGTTCAAGAATGGAAACATCCATTGGTTAAATATTCCAAATTCTGAGCTGAAGCACGTTAGGCAGTAAGGCTAGGGCAGTGAAGGAGAGCAGGTGACACATGGCTCCCTGTCCCTGTGGAGATGACAGTGTAGTGAGGACACTAACCTAGGAACGGTAGTGGAAAAGTGCTGTGATGGAGGGAAATACTGGACAGAGACACATACAGCAGAGACTTCCAATCTGGATTTGGGGATCAGAGAAGACCAAAGCCTCAGGGTGAGTGGAACTGGGCCAGGTCTAGGGAGCAAGTACTCCAGGGAGAGTGGAGGCAGATTCAGAAGTTCAGTGAGGAAAGAGCACGGGCTGTTTGGGCAACTCCAACATGCTTGAGAGGCTTATGACCAGGGGTCCAAACATGGGACTCCAGAGCCAGATGTCCTCGACTTCAATCCGAGCTCTGCAACAAACTAGCTCTGTGACCTTGAGCATGGACTTGATTTCTGTGTGCCTTCGTTTCTGTACCTGTAAAATGGGTGCTAAAACATGATGTTTTTAAATCTTCACATCAGGTTGTTGTGAAGATTAATACACTTGCACCACTTGGAACAGGGCCAGAAAGTGGTGAGCACCACAGAAATGCTCCCTAATATTCTTATCAAACTGGCCACCAGGCACAAGGGAAAAGGAAGGAGGCAGGTGGAGGCAACAGATCCAATCACACAGCACAATGAGAGACAGCCAGGTCAGAGCACGGACTACCTTTGAAGATAAAAGAGAAGTAGCGAACTGTTGTATACAGGTGTGCAACAACCAAATTTTCCAAGGATTACTCTGGCTTGCAGTGTGGACATTAGATTAGAAAAGAAAGTACAGTGAAAACAGGAAAATCTAGGTGACAGATGACAGTGAACTGCAATAGGATGGCAGCAGTGGGGTTTGCAAATCAATGAAGGACTCAAGAACCATTTAGAGGTAGAACTGACCAGATGATGACAGATGTGTGGTGTGAGAGACAGTGAAGAATCGAGAATGAATGGTTTGAACGACTGGGTAAAGCAGGAGCCAGGTGGAGAAAGGAGTGCAGCCCACTGAGCGGGAAGCAGCTGTGGAGCCTTCAAACAGGAATAAACAGTAGGCAGCTTGATACATATGAGCGTGCAGCTCAGGCTGGAGACTTAAGCTAAAAGTACCTATTTGAAAATCATCAGCTCATTAACTAAAATCATAAGAGAGGGTGGAATTCCTCAGGGAGGGAACTCAAGAGAGAGAGAGATGTCCCAGCCTGATGATAACTAATGCTTGCTACTACTACGTAATAGGTCCTGTTCAGTGTTCACTGAACTCAGAACTTTTTTGTTTAACATTTGAGCACTGGTTCTCAGGCAGAAAATGAGCCTTTCCAAGCAGCACTTATAGTGGAGCTCTAGTGTGTGTGTATGTACACACACACACACACACACACACACACAAACTATAACAGAGAACACATGCAAGTTATGAAAAGGAATTTTTTAAAGATGAGCTGGCCAGCCCTGGCTGGTGTGGCTCAGTTGGTTGGAGCATCCTTTGTTCACCAAAAGGCTGGGGTTTGACTTCCAGTCAGGGCACATAGCCAGGTTGCAGGTTCAGGCCCTGGTAGGAATGCACATGGCAGACAGCCAGTCCATGTTTTTCTCTCTTTCCCCCTTCCTCTTTCTCTAAAGTCAACATATGTATTTTTTTAAAAAGATGCCCTAGCCATTCTGTTACATTTCTGCTCAGGTACGGAAATCACAGGACTGACAGGGACATTAATCAGCTTATAAGTCAGTATCATAGGCCATAATAAAAAGTCTTTTAGGAAACTTGGAGTGAAATCTCGGATATGAAACTGTTCTACAGTTTTAGCTAAATCACAGTTTCAGAAAGATTCACTGCTGTTATATAAAGTGGGCTATTTATGCTTAAAGTCAGGGGGTAGAATTGGGAAGCTGAAGGACAGGGTTTTTCAATTTTATTTTAAACTCTTCGGTACTGTGTTAAATTTTTATAAGTATACCTTGCTTTTATAACTTAAGATGTATATGAATTTAATAACAAAATAAGATACTACGTATGAGAGTTTGTGACAGTGACTGTTACATCACAGATTCTTAATAAATGTTAGCTCTTTCCATATCCCTAGCAGGAATGAATTTTTAGCCATGTGATAACTTGAGGTGGTTACTGGTAACTTTTGGCAAAGAATAATACGTAAGTTACTTACTCTTTCTCGAAGTCTTGAATCATACTTTACTGTCATATCCTGGCAAAATTTGCTCTTCTCCAAAATCCCATGCACAGTCTGAAAAATCAAGACAACTGTTTCTCTTCTCATAAAAATAATCATTCTGGCCAAAATAATACATGGCTTCTTAGTGAATAAAAAAAGAACTAGATTTAATTTTTCTTTGAGAAATTTGCCTCTCTTTGCACTGCTAGTCCTTTGTCTCCTCATACCAGATTTCGTATTTCCTTCTAACATAACTTCTAGTTCAGAAGTCAGCAAACTACAGCCTACAGGCCAAATCCAGACGATCTTTTGCTTTTGTAAATAAAGTTTTATTAGAATGCAGCCATTTATATATTGTTTACGGCTGCTTTCAAAGTACAACAGCAGAATTGAACAGCTGTGACCACATGGCCCACAAAAAGAAATTTACTATCTAATTCTTTACAGAAAAGGTTCTAGTTCATTAATTCTCCATTCAGGTATGTCAAAATTGATGTCAAATCCATCACATCTTAGTTTTTATTTTCAGTTCTAGAATTCACATTTGATTTTTCTTTAGAGCTTCCCGTTCTCTGCTAATATTCTCCACATCTTTTACCTATGCATTAAATGGTTGTTTAAAGCCTGTGTTTAATATCTCCCATTACCAGATAACTCCCATAGCTGCTTCTGCTGCCTTTATTTTTTATTTACTTTCATATACATTTCCTTCTCACAGCATGCCTGGTTATTTTTAATTGACAAGAGACACTGTATTTGCAAAACTGTAGAAATTAAGTCTATAATCTGCCTTGTTTTTTAGCACTCTCCCCACAAATTAGACATTATCATTACTGTTTTATATTGTCAATAGTTGTTTATATTTACCTAAAACTTTACCAAGCTCATCATTCTTTCCTGAGACTCAGGTTTTCCTTCTGGAATTATTTTCCTTCTTCAGTTATCCTTTGAAAGTTCTTTACAGCCTATTTGTCTGAAATGTTCTCATTTCACATACACTCTAGAAAATGTTTTGCTGGCTATAAAAGTCTAGGTTAATCCTATCGTCTCCCAGCACTTCAAAGGCATTATTATTAATATTGACAAATTTGTTGCTAGCCTAATATTGGCCTTTAATAGATGATGCTTTTCCTTCTTATTCTTTGAAGTTTTGCCATTTTGTTATGATAAGTGTAGAAGTGGGTTTTTCTTTATCCTGACTGGGATTTGTTACACTTTCTGCATTTGATAATTTATTATCTTCCAACAATTCTGTAGAATTATCAGCTTTGTCCCCCAAAAAACCTCTATAAATATTTACCACCTGTTTTCCTACAGAGGTTTTATAAATTTAGCGTTTAGATTAGGGCTATGATCAATCACAAGTTAATTTTTGTGTTGTGTGAAGTGAGAGTCAAAGTTCACATTTTTCCACATAGAGAGCCCGATGTTTTGGCACCTTTTACAGAAAAAAACAACCTTTTCAATCACTGAATTACCCTGGCACCATGGTCAAAACCCAATGGACCAACAACATTAAAAAAAAAAAAAACAGAACACTCTCCCCACTGGGTTCTATTTTTAGGCCCTCAACTTTTGCTTGAAAGTTTATATTTCACCTAATTTTTCAAAGAATTTGCACTGGGTATCTATTTGGAAATTTTTTTAGTCATTATTTCCTCAAAATATTCGTTTTTATTCCTAGTACTCATCTCCCACCCTCACTTCCCTTTTGGGATTGCAACTACATGTAAATTAAATCACTTGATATTATACTGTACTTCACTGAGATTTCACCTCTTCTTTTCTAGTCTTTTTTCTTTCTATAATTTTAGAATATTGTTTCCATGTCTTCATTCATATTCGCTGACCTCTTCACATCCAGTGTCTATTCTGCTGTTCATTTCATCCTGTGAAATTTTCATTTCACAGAATATTGTATTATTTATCTCTAAAAGATAAATTTGGGTGGTTTTTTTGTTGTATCTTCTATTTCTCTTCTCACCATGTTCTTCTAAGGATAGTTTAGCCTCACTTGTTAAGGTGTGATCCGATGACAACTCTGCTGTATGCTCTGTGTATTCAATGAATTTTCTTTACTCCAGCTGATGGGAACTCAGATTGATTCCCAAACCCCATGAGTTCTAGGAATCGTTCAGCTTACAACTCCCCAGCATTTGCTCTCTCCCCGAAGCTGTGTTTTGCCTGGGTTCGTGCAGTTTCGCTCTACATTTGCGCAGACTAATAGTGCACCGAAGATTTGAGGGGATTCCCCATACGTATTTCTAGAGTTCTTTTTCTGTGCAGCTCACTCTGCCCCATATCTTTTAGTCATTTAACCTTCCCAAATTCTAAGCTCTATCTCCTGAACTTACTGAGACCATTGGGCTCTATTTGGCTTCTCCTACCAGTCTGGATATTATTTCAGGAGAAAATTCAGGACAATCCTCAGGCTCACCTCATTTGTTTTACTTCATTTGGGGATTATAAACTCACATTGTCTGAAGTCCAATGTCTGAAAAGAGTGTCTGACAAATTTTGTCCTCTAGTTGTTTCTCAGGAGAGGCTAACGTCCAGCCCTGCTATCCCCTCACAGTTGTCACAAAAATTCTCCTTCCACTGAGCTTTTAGTAGCTGCTTTGGTTCTTTTTTATATCTCTGGGGTTGTTTTTATAGTCAACCTATTCCCTAAAGATATTTAAGATATTTCAAAAATGTCTCTTATCTCTTTGCAGTAACATTGTTTGTTTTATTTAGCTGCATCTAGTTATTCCAGTATTTGATGTCTTTCTGAGTTAAATTCTCCTATCAGTTGTTTCTTCTGGCTCTCTCTCCCTCATGACACTTTCTTTGTCTTTTGCTCTTATTTTACACATTCTGTTAAAATTTTTCCCCAAGCTATTCTAATTTAAAAGTTACCAAAATGAAATAAAGAAAAAAAAGAAGAAGTTCTATTGAGGGGTATTGTGTGTGTGTTTTAATTCCCTACAGATTCTGGTAGCAGATTTTTCAAGGTTACAACTGCTAAAACTTTGGACTCATCACCCTAAACCTTGACTCTAAACTTACCTGCTTTGTCCTAATGAGATCACTGGAGAAAACATGAGTGAACTGCACATTATTTAGAAAAACACCAGCAGCAGCTGCTTGTTTAAATCCAGTTTCTGAAAGAGGCTCATCTACCCCTTGTCCTATGACAGTAAGAGAAGGAACAAACCATTCAAAATCATACATAAGGTATGCAAATTAAATCACATGTAAGAGACTATAAATGCACTTACTTATATTTTATTTAAATATTTCCTTGGATACTTTTCCACATAAGTTTTCAGAGAACTGACAAGTAAAATTAAGCTATAATCCATTATAAAAGGCTCAAGTATTCAAATTTTTCCCAAAAGAATGTTTACTTAATGGGAACTGGATAATAATGAAAATTCAATGTCTCAAGTTTTCTACTTTTTCACATCTTCCCATCCTTTTATTAGCTATATTTTATTACCAATGCTGGCTCTGATCTTATGTTCTCAACTCAGGTGTTATGTTTGGGTGGTAGGATCATCACTTAAGAAAGTTTTTCCTTTTATCTCCATTGCCAAAATGTTCCATATTGTATCTTTCCTTCCTCCCTTCCTTCTTCTCTCCCTCCTTCCCTCCCTTCCTTCTTTTTCACTTAAAAAATACTTTGGAACCTCTGTTTACAGAAGAAAGGATGATTAGATACTCTGAGGATTTATCCTGCTACAAACCATTGAGAGAGAGTGGGAGAAAGAGAGAGATGCATTCCTGGGCTCACGAGATATAAGCAAAAATCTCCAAGAGACAAAGCAAAGCAACCAAAAACCTTGAGCTGAAACCCAAATATTACAGCTATCTTATAACGAAGCTAATGTATTATAGTTTCAGGTCAGTAGTAAAATCAAATGTAAATCCTCTTCAAAGCAAATCACTCTCAATAAAGGGTAACTAGTTTTCTACTAATTTAGAGCAAATAGTTTAACCAAAGACTTAACACACAAGCAAGAAATTAATCCATTATGAATGAAAATCATGGAAACAATAAGTAACAGATTTAGAACCAATAACACTTCTGACACCAAAATAAAAATATAGACTATAAAATAACATAAAGGCAGAATCACAAAAATAAGCAAATGACACTAACTCATCAAAAACTATCAGACAGCTTTCTAAAAGAACCAAATAGAACATTTAATAATGAAAAATAGAATTGCTAAAGAAGAAAATAATTTCCTCAATGGATAAAGGGAGGTCAAGTTGCAGGGAAGCTTAATAAACTCAAAGACAGGCCTGAAGTTATTACCCAGAATGCAGCATGGATACACATGGAACATATCTCTGATGTACTAGAGACACAACAGAAAGAATGAGAATTCCCAACTTGCATCTAACTGGAACTCCAGAGAGAGAAGGAAAAATGAAGGAGAGGAAATATGAAGGGCTGATGATTGAGAATTTTCCAGAAATCTACAAATAAAGGAAACAGAATGTACATCAAGCAGGATAAATATTTTTTAAAATTCCTCCTAGATATATTAAGATAAACCGTAGAATACCAAAAGCAGTTTTAGAGAAAGACAAATTACCTACCAAGGAACATCATTTGGCTGAGAGAAGACTTCTTACAGAAACAATAAAAGCCACAAAGCAACAGAGAATAGCATCTGCCAAGTGCTAAGAGCACTGTCAGTCTAAATTATCTAGACCAAGAGAAATTAAATAGTATAAAAACAGAATTGTCTACAATAGAAATAAATGAAACCATCTTTACCATCAACCAATCTGCACCAGGGGGACTTTCAAATATGGGGCAAGGGGTGCGGGAGTTAGGGGGTGGAGGGATTGAGGAAAAAAAAAAGACTCCTGGACACGCACAATAGCGTGGTGATTGCGGGGTTGGGGGGAGGTGGGTGTAAAGGGGTTAAATGGTAAGGGGAAAAATACAATAAAAAATAAAAAAGATATTTCAGGAATGAAAGTCTGGGATGCAAAAGAAATGATGAGGAACTGGTAAATATATGTAAAAGTATATAAACAGTGTCTCGATAACAAATTAAATAATAGCTACATCCTATGGTTTAAAAAGATAGGATTAAGATACTAAACAAAAGTATCAAAAGTTCTTTGTGTTTTTCAGGAGATGGGATATTAATCTTATACTTTATTAGGTATGAATAGTAAAAGTTTAAAGGACAATTTTAACCATTAAAAGAATAAAAATGGTTTACCATTACAAAGCCAGTAGGGAAGGTAAGAAGGGGCTGGATAAGGAAAAGAAAAGCAGCACTTAAGAAGTAAAAAAGTAAATAAAAACAACAACAAAGAAGGAAAATTAGAAAAAGAAGAGAGAACAGAACACCAAAGGAAGAAGGCAAAATATATCAGTAACCAGAGTAAAAGTAAATAGACTACTCTTGCCAATTAAAAAGCAGATTCTACTTTTTAAAAGAATCAAAATCAGTTACTCAGTATTTATGAAGCTGTAACACTTAAGACATCAGTACACAGAAAGGTTAAAAGGAAGGGAATGGAAAAATATATACCAGACAAATTGCAACCCCCAAAATAGCTAGAGTAGCTATTTTACTCTCAGAAATGTAGGACTTTATGACAAATGTCTTAGTAAGGACTGTGAAGATCACTGTAAGTAACCAGTGATCCAATTCACTAGGAATACATAACAATTTTTAAAGTGGAATGTGCCTAACAAAATAGCCTCTAACTATATAAAAGTGGGACATACCAAGCACACATTATGCAGTTTCAGGTATTAAAGAATAAATTGGTCATCCCAGTCAGAAATTTAACATTTCATTCATAAATTGATATTTAGATCATACGGGCAAATTAGTAAATTTTCAAAATTAGTATAGAAGATTTGAACCAAAAAATCAAGGTTGATTATTTGATCTGTAACTCCACACCCAACAATTAGAAAACATAGATTTTTCTCAAACACACGATGGTAGATTTACAGAAACAGACCATGTGAAATTTCAAAGAAGTATCACCAAGTGAACCACTGTCAGGACACGAGCCATCACCTGGATGACTGGATGGAGGCCAGTCATCGAAGATGAAGCACAGGAACAGCAAAGCAAGCCCAGTACTGGGGAACTTAGTAACAGTTCGAAGTAACTCAGAGATCAATGAAGAAATCACAATGGAAATTTCAGATGCTTGCTTCTGAATACGTATCAAAATTGTAGGTATGCAGCCAAAACAGTACTTAAAAATATATAAGTCTGGCATGCTTTAAAAAAAGGAGGTCATAATTTCAAGAACTAAGCATCCAACTTACAAAATTAGAAAAAGAACACAAAATAAACCTAAAAAAAAAGCATGAACACAAAAACTTATTCATGGTCCACTGTCAACTTGTAATACATGGAACAGATGAGCAGCACTGAAGGACAAGGTGGTCAGAGACAAGAGTCCAAAGAAGAACTCGGGGTGGGTGCAAGAACTGGAAAACAAAGGCCCAGTATCCGACTAGAACCCGGGAGAGGCGGTCGGGCACACTGGGCATGAAAACCAGTTCCTGCCAACCCCCGTCCCCGAACCGAAAAAATAAAACAAAATGCTTTTATATAATCACAGCACCGAAATAGCAGGTCTAGCTAAAAGTTCACCAAAATATTCTTTCAAAGCCAGACGAGCCAGATCATAGGGAGATTAAAAGATCTGAACCCAAATTAACACAAGGCAGGGGGACCTGTTCAGAATAAAGTAAGCATCCATGTGAGAATAGTTCTCTTTTTAATCTCTTTGTTACTACTTAAATTAAAATATCATAGCAGAAAAATACCATTAACGTCAGCCAGTAAACTTTATGGTTCCAAATATAAAATCATCTTAAATCCAGGCAGTTGTATTTTAAGACAGTTTAATCAGCTGCCAGGGCTACTTTAAAGCTACCCAGAGGCAACAGGGAATACCGTCCTTTACATCCAGTTCACTTAAGAGTCCTCCTGGTCACCATCTGCTCTGATCCTATTTTTGTGTAAGATGTTTTATTTTGTAATCCCAGCTCACAGTACAGGCCTGCGCCCAGTCCACCCTACCCCACCAGGCCCAATTAACTCACACATCACATGAATACTAAAGGAGAGAGGGAAAAATAATAATATACCAACCTTGAATTATTTTCTCCTTGTTTAATCTTGTTTGTCCACTAAAGTAGAGAGGGTAGGAAAAAAAACCTTTATTACCAAATGGGTTATTTTTAAGATGAGAAAAAAACCAGCAATGAAAGGTAAAGATAGCAAGCATATGAACTTATGTAACATTCTTCATAATCTAACCTGTATAATTTATTCTAAATTAATATTTATAATCATTTAATGCACTTAATTGACAAGATAAGAATTTCACACTGCCCAAATTAAAATGTATAGGCCACGAATCAATCTGAAGTGAATTGGAGGTGGGAAAGAAATGTCAATGTATATTTATTTTTTGTTAAATATTCTTGTTAAAATAAGTATGTTGACCAAAACAATCTTCCCAGGCAGCAGGACCTAGATGGGAAAGTCCGTCTGTCCACCGCTGAACGGAATGAGCGAGTGGACTGAGTGGGGAGCAGCACACGAACGTTCAGACTCCACCCGGCCTCTCCTAGGTCCCAGCTCTTCCCCAGCTGTCCCATTTTGTAATGCTGACAACTATCTTGCAGACCGTGCTGAAGAACTGAGGTTTGGCTAAGACATTTAAGAATTAAAAAACCAAACCAAACCAATTTTGAAGCAACCAGAAGGGTGAAAGGACTAGAAACTTTGTCACAAAATCACAGTCAATCGAAGCTGGAGGGGGAAGAAGGCAGGGTTACTGGGACAAGACCGAATGCCAGGGTAGAACCACAGTTAAAGCCGTCATCAATACACAGAAGGCCATCAAGGAGAACTCAGCTGACACTTTCTTGAGCTCTTTCTATGTGCTAAGTACAGTGCAAGGCACTGGAGACACAGAGATGCTCAGTGGCTGCCCTTGAGAAAGGAATTGGCTTGTTCTGTGTGGATACTGGACACAGAATTGGGCATGGGAGATAAACATTCTGAAGAAAACAGGTTTCTTCAGAACAAATTTTCTCATTTGGAATCAAATGTCTACAGCCCCTATTTACATCCTTCTGTGTCAATGAGAGGTGAAAATCTTTGAAGTAAACTCCATTGCTATGTATCAGGCTCAGAAACAAAACTGCTTTGGCTCTCGAGGACAGTAACAGTCTTCATCTCACATGACTCTTGTGATAACTGAGTGAATACAAAGTGTTTAGAATACTGCTTAGCTTTTTGTAAGCAAGCAAGAGTTGTAGGAGCTTTATAAGCTTGCACAGAGCTTTCTAGAAATGAAAGATTTAACTTAATGCCTTTCTCTAATCTTTTAAAAACTGTGAAGTAAACAAAACAACACAAACAAATATAACCCCTCCCCCCATGTGAATAGATCACTGCCACCCTGCTGGACCCTTTTCCAATCACCATGTCCTCCCTCCCCCAGGGGATCCATTACCTGGACATTTGAAAGTTCATTTGCCTCTCTTCATAGCTTTCCCACCCATGTAGGGCATAGATTAGCTTAGCTGTTGTTGAACTTTATAATGAATTGCTTCTTACTATATGTAATCTTCTGCATGTTGCTTGTGTTCAACATTTTGTAAGATACATAAATGTTGAGGAATGTAGCTATATTCCTTACATTTTCATTACTGTGCAATACTCTGCTGTAAGGGTTTACCACAATCTATTTATATGGTCTGTCGTTGATAGATATTTAGAACGTTTCCATTTTGGGGGTATGCTGCTATGAATAAGCTTGTACACAGTGCATCAGATTATCTAGGGCAGTGGTTTTCCAAATGTGGTCCCTGGGCCAGCATCACTGGCACTGCCTGGAAACTTGCGGGAAGATGCAAAGTCTTGGGTCCCACCCAGACCCCCTGAATCAGAAACTCAGAGGTTGGGACCCAGAAATCTGTTGTAATAAACCCACCAAGTGATTCTGATGCATGTTTATATTTAGGAATCACTCAAGGATAAGCAAACAGCTCTTTTTGTAAACAAAGTTTTTTTAAAGGTTTTATTTATTTATTTTTAGAGGGGAAGGGAGGGAGCAAGAGAGAGAAACATCAGCGTGTGGTTGCTTTTCATGCACCCCCTAATGGGGACCTGGCCTGCAATCCAGGTATGTGGCCTGAGAAATCAAACCAACATCCGTTTGCTCTGCAGGCTGGCTTCAATCCACTGAGCCACACCAGCCAGGGCTATAGACAAAGTTTTATTGGAATACAGTCACCCTCACTTGTTTATATATCATTTTGGCTACTTTCATACTATAACAGTGGAACTAGGCAGTTCAGGCAGATAGTAAGGCCCACAAAGCCTAAACTATCTACTATCTGATAGCCCTTTATAGAAGTTTGCTCACCCATGCCTAGATATACATACCCAGCACTAAAATTGTTGGGCCACGGAGTGTGCAAATATTCAGCTTCACAAAGTGGTCATACCCCTTCATACCTCTCTACACTGTCCCACATCTTCACACCACTTATAATTTTTGGGAACCGTCCTGCCTGGTTTCAGAAGCTGTAACCCTGCATGGCTAAGGCTGAATGAGAGACCTTGGGACCATAAGCCACTAAGGAGACAAAGCTTATCTCCTTGGTAGGGGCGCCACCTCTGCCCTCTTTACTTCACCCTGCCTGGTCCCCAGTGTATGGCCAGTTAGTCAATGACAGGTAAGATTCCTCAAGGGAGGGACGACCTA